>JAVDBV010048968.1:0-13979 GCA_032619315.1 Piper longum | reverse complement strand
TATATATATATATATATATATATAGCTGATTTATAAGAACAAATATCCATATACAAATCATAAGTAGATGCATGATATAAATTATGATCTAGAATGTTCATATTGATGATCAGGAAGAATCTTATGGAAATTGGCTGCATGCAGCATTCACCACAGCTCCTAGCTCATCCCAGTCTTCATTCCCATAGAGACCACTAAAACAGCGAAAATTTGGAGTTTCCATGTTGAATTGATCATCAGACAAGATCAAGTCATGGTCTTCGATATTACTGTGGATCATATTGCTCATATTAAGAAGGTCAATGTCATTGCTGAATGTTTCATGAGTCTCATGACAATCAAGTTTATTCCATATGCCATTGTCTGAAATGTTGCAATTTTGTGACTCTGAATTACCAATTGGGTCTTTATGGATTGATGGCAATTTTCTCCATTGATCATCAGCTTTAGCAACTTGTTTTCTGCAGTAGTTGGATGTTCTCTTGAAAATCCGGCAAAGTGTCCACACTTGATCCTGCCATTAAGGGAAAAAAAGTATATATTTGACAGTTGCGAAAAAAATTGCATCAATATTGAGAAAAAATTATTGTTATTGATGTTTAATTAACTGTTTAAGTAATGCATACAACAAGAACACAGGTCCACAAATTTGTCACTAAAGATTTAGATTTCTCACAAAAAATATTGTCACTAAAATTCCCTTCAAATTTACTTCTTGTCAGTGACAGATTTTCGTTGTCGATGATGTCTTGTTTTCTTGTAATCCTATCAGTAGCCGGAAATAAAGCTAGGCCGACATTTTGGAGTGATTTAATTTTACATTTTGAAAACTTAAGCAATAAGAGAATGGATCCTTTCCTATTTTATTTTATGTAAGAAATTACTCCTACATGCACATTTAAGGCTCATTCATTTAAATTTCTCTGGGCCTTAAATGATTATTATAATTAATTAATATTATTTCACTAATCTTAAGCTGTTTACCAAGAAGATAACCTTGTAATATTTTATCCTAACACGAAAAAAATTTAAAAAAAATAAAATTGTAGGTGAGTACCACATCTTGGATTTTATTAGGATTATTGGGATTTGGGTTTTCTTGATCTCGAGGTAGGCGATATTCATGCATCATCCAATCTGTCTTTCTTCCTTTCCCTGAGCTCCCTTTGTAGTAGACAAGAGACTTCTTGAGGCCTATGCAAAAGCTTTTCTTCCTATCTTCATGGCCATAGATCTCTTTGTCAATCCCAGTGGCTTTCCAATACCCAGAGGATGTGACTCTATTGGGTCTTATGCTGTTCTTGTATTTCCTCCCTCTCAAACAAAAGAAATAGCACTCTTCGTCGGATCCCATGTTGCCTCCTAATTTTTTCATTGAACACAATATAAATAAATCCTCCTAATACTCAACAGTTACATAATGAAAAAATATTTATTAGGAAATTTATCACTGCATCTAATCTTCATAATAATATCTCCCTGGCCATTAATGATGTATTTTAATTATTCTTTTCCCATGGATGAAGTATTTAGGAGGAGTGGGTATCCAACAAATTAGTTTAAGAAGTGATATGAATGATCAAAAGCTTGAAAGAGAATCATGTGAAGCAATATGGATGATAAAAAAGCTGCCAAAGTAGTGAAACTCACTTGGAAGATCCCAAGGATCATACATGTATATGTCAATTTGTTTGATGAATTCAATGGCTGAAGAGTGTTTCTTCTCTGCCTTTCTCCGGAGATAGAATCCTGTCAGCTCTTCATCGGTCGGATAAAATCGAAACCCTGGAAGTTCTACATCTTCTTCTACTTCTTCTTTTCCACCTCTACTTAACTTACCCTCCATCTTGTATATGTTGGAAATGAAATGAGGATATCTATCTTTGCCTTGGATTTATGGAGTTTCTTATAGTCTAAAGATGGTTGCCATGGTCGTCAAGTATAACATTCATATTGACAGGTCTGTGAACGGCCAGAAAAGGTCTTCTATGTTGGAAATGCACAAAGAGAAGACTTAAATGGCTTCTGTTTTGACATAATCTAAACCTTTCTCCATTCTTTTATGTGCGTCTTGGAATGTCTTAATATATCACCATCCATGTCAATGCACTTTTACTATATTTATTTTCTATATATTTTAATAGGCATCTTTTGTTTGATGTATTCAAGCCCCATTTTAGCATTAGATGATACTGTTTGCCCAAAAGTTAAGATTTCAATGCCGATTAATTACAAACGTTGTATATTTATGTCAATTTTGAAAGAATGTAAGTAATTTTATTTCTTCCCCAAAATACATATAATTATTTGGGTATATACCCACATTTACAAATGAAAGACCAATAAAATTAAGAAAACAAAATCACCCATAAAAGGTAATACTGAAGATCATTTATGCAGCGATCAAACTTGCTTATCAATCACTAATGATCTTTTTTCATATAATATGTGGAGAAAATCTTTCCTGTCTAAAAACTCTTGAATCCATTGTATATTTATATTTTCTCCACACGTTTTACCTTTGGGCAGCATTAGATGGTTTTGTACCATTCCGGGGCGAGGATTGTTTTTTCGCTTGCAGTTTATAGTGAATTGATGATCGCAATTTCGATTGGAAGAGTAGGCAAGCTGTCGAAAGTTGTCATTTTATGTTCTTCACAATTTTTGGCTTTTTCTTTTTATATTTCTTATTCATTTTGTACTGATCAAATTAATCGATCCAAAATTTGTAATAGTACTACCGTAAACATGAGATAAGCCAATTTTTTAGATATCAAAACAAGTGTGGTTTGATTTTGAACTTGTAAAAAAGGTGATATTGACGTATTTTGATTAGTTTGAAGATTTCAATTCAACATAATATATAATTTTATTACTGGGTTTTCTTAATTGATTGAAAATTGTTGAAAAAAGAAGTATCTTTAGGTGGGTGTTTCTCTCTTCAATTAGTTCCCATTATTCCCACTCTTGCCACAAAATGTCAGCTAGATGGTCGAAGAGATTATTGACAAGCAAAGCTCATACTTTGAGACAAATATTTTCCACTAATGTACCTCACAATTCAAACTATCCATTTCATTGACAAGTAGGGAAGTTATTGCAGGAAATAACCAAGAAGATAAGAGCTAACAATTTCAAGTCAAACAGACAAGAAATAAAGCAAAATTCATTTGCATGTCAATCAGAAAAAAAACGCAGGTGATCTCAGTATGTATGAATATTTCTTCTAAATTATTCCTTGTTTACATCAAGGCTACGAAAATTGAAGGGGCTTTGTAAAATATGGTGTCTAGGTATAGTACATATATGTATGTACTACATATAGATATACACATACATATACACATGCATAAAATAAAAACTTTTTTAATAAAATAAATTACCCTTTTTCTCAAAGTAAAAAATTTCACACCTTATTTAACTATAACCGGTACATCTATGAAAAAATAGAGTTAAAAACAAATAGACCTAGAGTGCATACACTCCACCCTATAGTGGTAATATGATAAATCAGTGGTAGGTCAAGCTGTAAGACATGGTTGTAGGGGTGTAAACGAGCCGAGCCGAGCCGAGCCGAGTTGAGCCAAGAAAGGGTGTGCGTGAGTTTTTTTTTATATAAAATTAGCCAAGCCAAGCTTTAATGTAAATGAGCCGAGCTTTACTGTAAACGAGCCGAGCCGAACTTGTCCAAAATTTATGGTATTTGGGCTTAGTTTGAGTCGAGCTCAAGTCAAGCTCGAGCTGAGCTCCAGCCAAGCTCAAGCTGAGCTCTAGCCGAGTTCGAGCCTAGCGAATGTTTATGTGCTCGACTTATATAGGATTAAAATTTTTTTTGAACACTATATAAGTTCAATGTGACCTTAATAATATTTACGAGCCGAGCCACGTAGAACATTTTTTCGAATTTAAACACATCGAGTTCAAGTTTCGAGCCGAACCAAACTGAACACTCCTTTGTTGAAGCTCTGTTCGTTGTTCAACGAGCTTATCTATTTCGAGCCGAATATTTTTTTTATTACAAAATTAACGAGCGCGAGCCGAGCCGAGCCGAATGCAAAAAGCTCGCGAGCAGGCTTGGCTCGTTGACACCCCTACATGGCTGTAAGACCCAATAAAAATTGTCATGCAGCTTTGAATAAATGCCAGGCTAGTTGTCGTCACCATGCTGGGTCTTGCAGCCTTGTTACTCGGAAGACATTACAATAAATTTGGACTCGTTAAATAAATCTCAAGGAAAAATAATAATTTGATTTTCGTACCCATTAAAATAAGAGAAAGTTAGTATGATCGAGGTCTTGTTTCTTTCCGAGAATAAAAAAAGCTGTATTATAGAAAAAAAATATTAGAAAACATCTAAAATATATATATAAATTTCTTATGAGACTCTTCAAGTCCAACCATGTTCAAATTAATTTTACCTTGAGTAATAATATAAATAAATAAACAATACCCTTCGATGGACCTCTACATCTAGCACACTTGTCAAATTTGTCTATCATGACTCATTTCAATCATAAATTCATAGAAATAATGAACAGGAGTTACAATGAAAGACAATTTGACTCTTAAAAACTGTAACTACTGATTGAAACATCCAACTGCCCAAGATGAAAATAAAGTTGAGGAAAAAGTCACAAATGAGAGCGAGGGATGGACGCGAATAAGCTTCCCAGTGGACATGAGTAACAGTACCTATGAATGCAGAAATATGTTAGAGAGGTACAATTGCCTGCAAAATGGCCCCAAACTCTATCAATAGACCCAAAAAAAAAAGGTTGGTAAAAAACATTGCTTTGCTCTTACCCAATAAAATAAATTATGCAATGATAACACTTATGCCGAAAATTAATGCATTCATATGTAATCTAGCAGCCTTTGATAACATTCAAGGTCTCTTGGTTAAACCTGTTAAAAAGGTTTGTAATATCACCATTCTTTTCGTAGTCTTATCATTCATGTGTCACAATATAATATTTCATATTGACTTTATTTAAATAGAAGTGTTTAATTATCTAGTAATCCACAGTAAATCACATGCGTTTTTATGGGTTATATCTTACTTCACTTCATTGACTGAATTTTGAGATAGGAGTTGTCATTATGGTTGCCCTTGAAACATTACAATCATCTAACTTCACTTCATTGACTGAATTTCGGGATAGGAGTTGTAATTAAGGTTGCCGTTGAAACAGTACAATCATCCAAAGTTTTTTGTTCTTATAAATACAAATCTTTTTTGTGGTAGACGTGAATGAATATAATGAATCGCCAATGAGAAAGAAGTTGCAGAGGAAAGACATCTACTTTTATAGATGAATGGGAATAAATTGAAGAAGCTACACCGTGATGGAGTGGGGAGGTCAAGGACAAGATCAAAAGAACTGAGTCATGAAGTAGGAGAATGTTATTCCGGTTAACTAGAAATCTCTCATGGTATTATAGTCCAAAGTATTCTATAACCTGTTGAAACTTGATCTTAAACAAGAATCTAAGGCGTAAGTCATATAGGCTTAATAATAAAAAGGGCAGTTAAAAATTGAGCTTAATAACAAGAACATTAATCCATGAAACTGAAATTTCATAACTAAAATAATAGAGCAACCTGTAAAATCCTAGCTCTTACGACTCATAATTTTATGTTCTATTACTGTTTGGTTTATATTTATTTTAGTATTTTGCTGATTGTAAAAGGGAAATGAAAAAAAGAAGAGGTAGGAAAAAAAAAGATAAAAAAAAAATGGGGAAAAAGAAAGAGAAAAGAGAAGAGAGAGAAGGGGGGGAAGAAAAAAAGCAAGGAGGTGCACCTAAATGGCATGTGATATGACACGTGACCCTAGGCTACACTAAACAACCCAAAAATACTTGCACGGGCTTGGTAATTAGGGTTGACTAAGAACAACTCAATGACAGACACACCAATACCTAACCTACAACTCCACATAAAAGATCTCAATAGCACTTGATCGAACAAACAACACTGGCCGTGTACTACGCGGATTGAGCAAAATTACATACCTAGAGTAATACACTAGGCCGATGAGCTGAGTTTTACAAAAATAATAATTATACTATTTTGAGCTGCCCTCCTATATGCATGACACGTGGTAACATCGGGACATGTGTTGATATGTGGTCATATAAAATTGGATATATATATATATATATATATATATATATATAATTATATGCCAACAGAACAAGAATGACAAGGCAAACCAAAGTTGCAACTACAATAAAGTCATCTGGACACTATTGTCAATGAATCTCAATGAATCACATATATCACACGACTGAACAAGGTCATGCCGATCAGCATGCACATCTTACTATGCCTACAAAAATACCCGGTAAAATTGCATGTCCCTCAAATGACCCTAGTTGTATCAATCTACTCTGTCCAACCAATAGTCCAGTAAACAATCTAATATAAATACTAATCGAATAATCAGATATCGATATCAATCAATTAAGAAATCAACCCAATTCTAATCAGGCCAAACAAACCGAATCGACTCAAGTCAACAGGGTAAAATCCTCGGCAATGCTTGGATTTTACAAATTCCTCAAAATTTACATCAAGGAGGCTAGTACAGTAGATAATGATAATATCGATAACAGAAACAGTAGAAGTAACAATATCGGTAGTAGTAATAGCATTCGTAACAGTATTAATATCAATAGTGGTATCACTATCATTATCTAGATCAGTAACATTAACA
This sequence comes from Piper longum, assembly GCA_032619315.1. Classification (NCBI taxonomy): domain Eukaryota; kingdom Viridiplantae; phylum Streptophyta; class Magnoliopsida; order Piperales; family Piperaceae; genus Piper; species Piper longum. Next base: position 7,260 of record JAVDBV010048968.1, on the reverse strand, counting down.
GCAAGGGTTACAGTAATGACAACATTAATAATGTAGTAATACCATATCAATTTGTATGGTCACAAATCAAAGACCAATGGTAGTAGCAGAGATCAATGCTTATTAGAAATGGGTCAGATCACTAACAATACCCATGTTCCACGGTGATGGGTCATCATCCATCTAACTATAGTGAGATTCAAGTAATCTAAACAATAATAGGTTCTATACCTGATAAATAAGTTGCAGGAATCACACTAATGGTGTCTATACATATAACTCTCAAACATAGAAACAATCTCACTTGACTTAGGTCTCCGTAACTAAAACACCTACGGTATATAACAATAGTAGGTACCCTCAATAAACAATCTAAGTAACCCCGAAAATAAGTAGGTTATTTTATTTAGGGTTTTATAAATCTTGGAACGATTCTTAAATATTATTTAATGAAATTATTTCATAAGAATTAATATCAGAAATTATCAATTATTACCTGTATTATGGTGATATTTATAGATTGTTCCAAATAAGTTTAATTTATTGTATTATGTTTTATTCTTTTTTATTTTTTCCCTTTTAGTCGAATAAAGTTTAACTACAGGTCGAACCCGTTGGCTTTGAGTTGGTAGCTGCTAGGAGTTCGACTCGAGCTCAAATATAGTCAAAGTGTTTAATTTTGACAAGCTCATTTGTGAGTTCGATTGTAAAGCTCGAAATCGGCTTGATTACAAAGTCAAAAATTTCTCACTTAGAAAATACAGTGAATGTGGATTGAACTCACGGCCTCTAAGTGATCATTTTGAAGCCCTCTCATTTAAGTCATCCCACTATGTTGTTAGTATATTGTATAAAAATAAATAAACGAAAATAAAACACCCCCACCACTACCATCATTTAGTATGTAGTTAATAATAACATTTATTTATAATTTTAAATATATTTTGAGTAGACAAGTGATATTATGTATATTATTATATTATTTTATCGAGTCGAGTCATGAGTCGATTTCAAGTCGAGTTTGAATTATAACCGAGTCGAGTTGAGTCGAACACTGCCCTTCTCAAACTTGACTCATAAGATTCGAGTTTGAGCTCGACCATTTAAATGTCAAGTTTCGAGTTGAGTTGAGCCAAGCCGAACGCCAAATGCTCACAAGCTGGCTTGTTCAATTAGCAACCCTATGTGTAAGGGTGAAGTTTTGGTTGAGAGTTGAAGACAAGGGGAAGACTTTGTATTCCCATATTATTGGATGTGGAAGATTTTTGGTATTTGGAGTTGTGAGTGTGGTTGATGTCCAAAACTCTTTTATCTTCCTACATAATAGGCTTTTCTTTTTGTTAGGTTTCTATCACTTATTCGCATTGAAAAAAATTAAATAGTCAGTTTTTTACTTTCCGTTATCATACTAATAGTTAATGTTTCGTATATTTATGTATAATTATGTTATTTTCTGTATAAGTTTGATGTAGTGACTTTTTCAATTCCACACATATTCTTCTATATAAAGGAGAAGGAGAATTCTGTTAATGCTAAATAAAACATCCTCTTGATAGTTTGTGATCGTATTTGGCTCATAAAAGGAGGGCTTTATCGAAGTTAATCGAGTAGCCTGAGGGAAAATATTTTTTTTGAGCTGATTTCGCTAGAGCGTCTATTTTCCAACATTTCCCCCCCTTTAGTATCACCTCTTCCTTCTTGAAAGCCTCTCCATCTTCTCTCACATATGGCTACACCTCTCCTTTTCCTCTTGCATCCATCTACATTGTTTGTGATTTTTTTAATTTTGGGTTTGATTAATAGTGATTAAATACTAATTAATTTATAATGAATTCAAATTGACTTGAATTAAATCAAGTGATGATATTAGTAATAGTTGATCATATATTTATTATCTTATGTTTATGGATGAAAGCATGTTTTATATTATATATAGATAACTAACTATTATTATTATTATTATTATTGTTAGTGTTGTTGATTTATGTATATGGTTGTCTTTTAATTTCACGATCATGTGAGATAATTATTAATAAATAATTATTCATATAATATTAAATTAGTATATTGTGTTTTCATTTGGGATATGTATATTAATTATATTAGATAATGTTAACAATTATTAGAGATAATTATGATCTATATGTGTTTGTTAATGGTTATAGTTAATTAATTAATTAATGGCATTGTAATCTATTAATTACTGGTTATAATTAATTAAAGTAATAATGGTTATAATTGACTAAATTAACAAGGATGGCATCTTTATATCTTAGTAAGTTAATATGAGTATGTGATAATGGGTTCTTGATTATTAATCGAATCACAATTATAATTAATTAATGTTGGGTTAATTAAAATGTTATAAATTCACGTGTATGAGAGAAATATAAATGTTCCATGAATATTTTATCAATTAAAATGAGATTAGTATTAAATTATCGTTCAGTATTTACAATTATTTATAACGACTCAGTCCAAAGTATAGCATAATGGGCTGAGTCATTTCTACAATAGTGATTAACCAAGTTTAAAAATTTATAATCCATTCTCACTTATGAATATGATTTTATCCTTAAGTGTTAAATGTGGTACTAAGTTGAGGGATCTCACAATCTACCCACCTTAGAAAATTTCATTCCTGAAATTTTTACACTTGGCTTATTGCTAGCCCCATTCGGCGACTTTCTTTGGCCCGTGATTGGCAATCTAGATAATGTGCATAGTCCAACCCATCATTTATCAAGGAACCAGGAGGCTCTGATACCATTTATAACGATTCGACCCAAAATGCAAAATAATGGGCTAAGTCATCCCTTTAAAAGTGGTTAACCAAGTTATCTGTACTCCATTCTCACTTATAAACAAAATCTTATCCCAGTAGGTATTAGATATCAGACGAAGTTGAAGATCTCACAATCCACCTACCTTAGGAAATTTCGTCCCCAAAATTTTTACACTTGGCTCGTTACTAGCCCCAGATTAGGACCTTCTTTGGCCTGTGACTCGCAACCTATCCAACCATCTAACACGAAAACAGGAAGCTCTAATACCATTTATAATGACCCAGCCCAAAGTACAAATTAATGGGCTATGTCATCTCTTCAAAAGTGATTAACCAAGATTTTTTTTCTATAGTCCATTCTCACTTATAAACAAGATTTTATCCTAATAGGTGGGACTAAGTTGGTAGATCTCACAATCCACCCACCTCAGTAAATTTCGTCCTCAAAATTCCTACACTTTGCCCGCTGCTAGCCCCAGCTCACGACCTTCTTTTGGCTCGTGACCGGTAGCTAACCAACATCCTTAGTCTAGCTTACCATCTAACACAGAACTAGGAGGCTTTGATACTATTTGTAACGACCCCATCCAAAGTGCAACATAATGGGCAAAGTCATATCTTCAAAGGTTGTTAACTAAGTTTAAAGATCTACAATTTATTCTCATTTATAAACAAGATCTTAAATTATTAGGTATTAGATATATAACTAAGTTGAAGGATCTCACAATTTTATATTTATAAAGTTGATAAATTAATAAAAAATTACTTTACGAGACATTTAGTTTTATATTGTAACACTTGGCCTGTGTCTTGAAACGAGCAGGTTGTTACTGGTGGTATCAAAACCGTCTTTTCCAAAGAACCATGCAAATCAATCTTTCCTTTATTGAAAGTCTAAGAGTCCACTGTCCCAAAGGTAATTTTTTTTTATATAAGCATTGATCATTCTTTTATGGAATTAATTTCCATTTTTTTAGATGGTAAGTATATATTGGTGTCTACAAAATGGGCTACGGGTGAACATCAACAATGCAGTCAATGTTAAAAGACAACTGTCGACAACTTCCTAAGGGTATAGGGACTAAAGGGGCATCCAATTCAGTTGTTGTGGATACAATGGTGTCCAAAAATCTTAGAGATTGCTCAAGGTTTGGATGATATGAATGGTAAGGACAAGATTGGACTAGCCCAAGAATCAGAAGTATCAGTTTGGGAGCTTGGTGTAAAAACAATATTAAGTAGTTCAAGATATTTCTTCCTAGAAAAAAATTATGTCGGTATGGTGTACAAATAAATTGTAAGACACTAAAGAAGAATGACTATTAGATGATATGAAAGTTGGATAATTGTTAAATAATTAAAAAATAATGTGAAAGAAGTTAATAGGATGCTTTATATCATACATTATGCATAACTATATACCATTTTATTGCCAAAAAATAAAATAAAGGCAATGAAAGGAAGAAGAGATGAAGTAACATCGATACTATTATTAACAGTAATGGGATGTTTTCAAGAGTTAACAATTAAAAATTTTCCTAGTGGTGATTGAGGTGATGACTTCTAGATCTGGACCAAGTTGTAAGACAATGGGAAAATTAAAAGGGATATCTTTATAGAGATATCTTTAGCATATTAAATTTTTTCTATTGAGTAGAGGATATTTTGGAAGCGTGTTAACGCATAAGCAGCAAAATGTAACGGTGTGTCACTTATGTGTCAGACTAGGTACGTATGACACTTAACCAATGATCATATATGAGACTCCTTTACAATCAGAGGTGTTATCTGGGTAGTATGGGTGGTATGAAACACTACTACAATCTAAATAAGAGTGTCATGGGACAATGTAGCCCCATTTTAGCTATGCATATGAGTAACAATGCTTAAATTGAGAAAAAAAATGCACCAATGAATTGTAGTATGCTATGTGGCAAGATATAGGTTTATGGAACGCAAAGATACCAATGAAACATAGAGATATGTATAAAGTCATTTAAAATGACTACTCAAATGAAATAGAGAATCAAATTGACTCACGCGATCAACCATCACAATGTAGAAGTAGAAAGAAAATTATAAATCGTGATTTTTCTAAAATAAATTTTTATAGGAAAATGTGAAGATATTTAAATTAACTTCTAAAGAGCTAGTTATAAGTATACCAATGCATAATAGAAGAAATGCCTAAAATAATATAAGGAAAAAGTTAGATAAATGAGTAATTTTCTCCTTATGTCCTTATTATGTTTTCGAGGACAAAAATTCCCAAGTTGGGGAGATTATAAAACCTCAAAAATAACTAGGTTATTTTATTTAGGGTTTTGTAAATCTTGGAACGAATCTTAAATATATTTAATTTAATTAATTATTTGGAATCAATATCATAAATTATCAATTATTACCTTTAACGCATCGATACGGTGGTATGTATAGATTGTTTCAAATAAGTTTAATTCATTGTATTTTGTTTTTTTCTTTTTATTTTTTTCCTTTTAGTCGAATAAGGTTCAACCACAGGTCGAACCCATTGGCTTTGGGTTGGTAACGGCTAGGGTCTCTTGGGTAGGCTGACATGGTATGTAAGGGTGGAGTGTTGGTCGAGAGTTAAAGATAAGGGGAAGACTTTGTATCCTAATATTATTGGACGTGATAGATTTTTAGGATTTGGAATTGTGAGTTTGGTTTGCTATCCAAAACTCTTGTATATTCCTATTATTTCTTTTTGTATGGCTGTGAGTATGGTTTGATATCCAAAACATGTTTGCTTAGTGTTACATGTTCATTTTGTCGAGTTTTACTCATCATATAATAAAGTCATTTCACTGCATGTATTTTTGCTCGTATAAAATTATACCTATGTATAATTTTATTGTTTCATTCATATTAGGATTGTGTGTCGTAGTTGTGGGTCCCTTATCAGAATTCGAGGTCTATATAATTACTCAAAATGTTATATATTCCTATTTAGTAGCCTTGGTCAACCCGAGCCCACATTCTACCTCCATGTACTAAGCGCAACAGAGATCAAAGAATTAACTAAGTTTGACATGGGGCCGAATTCTTAAAAATTATTAAAGATTAAATATCTGTCCCCATGCCGAAAGGGGTAACATGGTGCAATGACATAAAACGACTCATTATGTAGAGGACAAGTCAATAACAAATATTGATAACTATCAGCCGTGGGTCATATAACGTGTGTGTGCATATATGAGATTGTAGTTAGATGGGGTGGCCACCCCTCCCGGCGTAATAAGAGCTCGTCATAGGCTCATAATCACTAAAAGATTCAATTAATGATGTTGTGGATATATTAACTTATTTTTTATAATTATATGACTTAGTATTTTTATCACTAACACAAAATTACTTCTGTAGATATGAGCATAGAATAATGAGTAGAGTCGGGACAGCTGTAGGACTTTGTTATTAGATTATTATTTTTTCTTATTTGTTATTATACTTCTAGGTTGTTTGCATGGCAATAAGATTTTAGTTCGTTTCATGGGTCCTAGATTATTCCAAGCATTGGTTATATTATATTTTATTTCATGGCTTGACTTAAAATTTGAACTTTAACTAATTCTTTGAGTATGAATTTAATTTGTATGGTTTAAAAAAAATTATGTCATGGATTTATTCGTGATGTTGATAAATTAATAAAAAATTAATTTATGAGACATTTAATTTTATATTATAACAATTAACTTGTGACTCGAAATGGGCTGGTCGTTACAGGAAAGTCAAGGTCAATGCCTTCCAAACCACCTATTACGATACAAAATAGCAAGTGTCAGATCGTTCCATCAATAACATCCCACTAAAAGGATAAAATCCTAGAGTATCTGAAGATCATTCACAATCTCACAAGTACAGTCTCACAATCTGCATTAGCGAAAACATTGCGAGTTTACCCAAGAAACATGATTAAGATACAGTCTTGATATCATTCAGCTATTTGCCAATAGTTATAGGAACAACATCAGTCTCACTCTCAGTTCAAGTCGAGTCTACCTAGTCATCTAGTGATATATAGCTAAAGGTACATTTATATTATCTCATATGATTAAATCATCAAGTAACAACAAAACAACTCTTGTGCTTTAGATCAGAATGGAGTATGACCTTCATAAAGGAAACAATCGACCACATAAATCTACATAACCTCGCAAGATTATGACTATCTATACCATCACAGATATATATATATCCAATATATCCTGGAAGAATATATCAATATGTCATAAAAGAAATTGTACCTCCTACAATGATGCAAAAATTAGCGATTCCACTCAGAATCGGCTAATTTAAATCAGATCGGAATGATTTCGATCCGAAAAAGGGGGTAAATCGGATTTAAGAAGAATTGGTCAGTAAATCGACTGATTTTGACCGGTTCAAACCAATTTCAAAATTGGCTGATTTGAGCCAATTTTAGATGGTGGCCAGAGACGGGGTGGGGGGAGGATGAGGCAGTGAGGGCAACTGAAGGG
>JAVDBV010048967.1:0-13759 GCA_032619315.1 Piper longum | reverse complement strand
TTGCAGGTCGTGGACATGCAAACCCCACGACCTGCAAGTAGTCTGGGTGAGGGATTGCTTGTAATTTTCCTTTCATTCTAGTTGAATAAAGGTTGGGAAAGAGTTCCCGTAATATTATTATCTTGTATCGATATTGGGTACTGGGTTCAAGTTCGGTGGATTCCAGGACTTGAAGTACCGGGACTGGGTGCTGGTATTTGGGGCGTGACGCAACTTAGCTTGGTGGGCGCGTGCGGGCGCAAGCGCTGGGTTCTGTGTTTAACATGCAGATCGGTACCGGCAGCAATACCGTTATAAACTGTGTCGGGTCGTGTTGAGGGGAGTTGCGGATTTTCCATCGGAACTTGCTTCCGAATACGCAGATTTTGCTGCGTGCTGCGCTACTTGTGGAAGGCTGGTGTTCCCAGTGGTGGGAATACGTCGTGCGGTGCTGCAAGGAAAACGAAAAATTTTACCTTGGAGACAGCTCCGTAACAGCAACTATAAAATCACCATTTTTTCATATGTTTACTACTATCTTGTTACAAGGCCATTTTGAACCATTTTGGGTCATGTCTAGCATGTCAAACCTGGGAAGCTTAGCAAGCTTCTAACAATCAAGTTCATGCCGTTAGGAACTCCCCAAAAAACCATTTTACCTCTAGCAGCCTTGTCACCCAGACCTGTTAATAACTCCCCAGAAAACTAGTTATCTGAAAGATCATGCAATATACTATGTTATCCAATGTTATAAGAACATCATTTCTCAGGGTGCGTATTATTATCAGATATGCCTTCAAAAGCAAAGGCCTGCTTCGTCAAATTCTGATATATCCTGTTAAAGTGTGGATTCCAGAAAAAAAATAAACCCGGAGCTTATAAATGATTTATGTCTTGTTAAAGGCCTTCATAATGAGCATTCCGCGCCTTGCCTAATTTATATTACATAAATTTTTTATTTTATAAATGATTCTCTTTGAATAATAGATTATAATAATGTAATATATTAGGTGTAGATTCTTATTTACATTAAAGATATATCTTAGTGAATGACAAGATAAATTATAATAATTCGGTATATTATTTTTTTATTTTTTCTATATTGTGATTGGTTAAAGATCATATTTTTATGTTAAAGAGGAAGTCAATTAACCGCATACCATGTTTTAAATCAAAACGTGCGGACTTTCAAAATTTGGCAAAAGAAGGAAAGTTAACTGGGTAGCCAATGTCTGGACGTTCTGTTCTATTAAGAAGAAAAGAGGACGAAAGTTGTAGGGAATGTTAAATTACTAGTGCAATGTTTCCTGCCAGCTCAAGGAGGAAATTTCAGTTTCTGAGAGTGAAGTTGAAGATGATGAGCTTGCTGATGGATATAATGATGAGGCTGCCTTTAATTCTGGAAACGATGAGGTGATGTTTTGTGCATATATATAAGATATGCCACTAGAATTATCATAGTGTTTGTTTTGTAACTTAACTAGCTTTAATTGTTGTACAGATGGAGGGCTCTGCCGATGAAGAAGCAACCAATCTAGATGAGGATCTAGCCATGCAAGATGAACATGACAATGGTTATTGGTCTGATGATGAATCTGATGGAAAACCTCTTCTTGGCGATAACTACACTTCTGGCAAAGAGGAAAAAAACCAATTAGACAAGCACAGACAGAACCTTGATAGCTTCTTCATCAAAAGTGGGCGCTTAGACCATTGTCTGCTTCTCTTAGTTCCTACTCCATCTTCCAGCAAAGAAATTATAAATTTCGTCAGCGACCAACTGAAGTATGCTGCTTCAAGGTCAATTGTAAACTTCAAGAGGATCTCTGCATCTCTGCATATGACTTCATGCCATAGCTTCAAGAGGATCTCTGCATCTCTGCATATGACATTCTGTCTTAATCTCCTGAAATGGTGTAACAACGCTTGCATAACACAAATGTCTACGCAAATTCTTGAGGTTTCAGGTTGTGGTTCATTTATAGCTTTTGACAAAAAAAAATATACAACATTTTTCCATTGGTGTCTGTTGAATGTATGATGCTTTCTCAACTTAGATATACAGAATTGCATAACTTACAAATTTACCATTTATGATCAGCTCGTAACATATCAGATCCACATATATGTTGCTAGCACCGTCCAACACTCAACGATCCACAGCATGTCTTCATCTTCTCAAATTCAACATCAGTACTAGGAAAGCAATTGTCAAATCGGCAACAATAGTTAGATACACACATTGGGTTCAGATTCTAAATTGTTCTCAATATAATGCATCTGATCCACAATGTAATACATTGGCCATTGCTGTCCACCACTAAGAGATTTGCCTACATACTCTGCTGATGTTTTGGCTAGGACATCTTTGACACGTTATGGTGGATTCTTTAGGCCATCTTCTGTAAAACTTCCCAACTTCTCCTATGTCTGGTTTCTTATCACGACGCTAGTCTAGAAACCATTAGTCCTATCCTTCGTCTGCTACAACTTAACTTTACAGAGCTTGGATTTGAACTTCCACCAGTCAAACCACTTGCCATCTCCACCCATTTTAAGATAAGCAATGGCTCGTTTCAACCGGCTTCTGTTTTTGTGTTCTTCATTGGAGACTTCACTTGAATCTAGGATCTTGATGGCAGGTTGAGGAGACCCAGTTGTTGATGAGTCCACAATTTGCTTCACAATCGCCAAAATCTCACTCATCTTTGGACGTGCCTTCTGCTGTCGTACAAGGCATTTGTTTGCAACAGCAGCAAGCTTTTGAGCCGACTTCAGGGATATCTGTTCTTCTATTCTTGGATCAAGAATCATGGAAAAACGCTTCTCTGATAAATAAGGCTTCACCCACTCAAGTAGTTTATGTTCACCCTTAGGACGATTACGGTCTATTGGCTTTCTACCAGTGATCAGTTCATAGAGGACAACTCCATAGCTCCAAACATCACTTTTAGCCGTCAGACGTCCAGTTTGAATATATTCTGGTGCTGCATACCCTATAGTCCCAACAACCTGCTTTCGGCTTGGTAGGAAACAAATTCAATGCATGAGTTTCCCAATTGTATTCGAACAAAGAACAAATCAACAATAGCCACAGGCAAGAGGGTTTTCATGTGTTTTCTTTAGTACAGATGATTATGATTCAAACAAGCAAAGAGAAAATGCATATCAAAGACATTAATAACGGATTCAACTCACCGCAGTTGAGACATGACTAAGTCCTTCACCAGGCCCTTGGCGAGCCAATCCAAAGTCTGACAGCTTGGCATTCCAATCTTTGTCTAAAAGAATATTTGACGTCTTAAAATCTCTAAATATAATCTGCAACAAGATAAATTCATCCATGAGAATATTATATTGATGGAGTTTCACTCTGCACAATTTTTTTTAATTTTAGCCAAAGCCATTAGTAGTGATAATAACAAAGAATGCAAGCATTCCGCAGAATACAAAATCCTTGATATGATTTTGAAGAGTCGTAGATCGTGCAAAGAAAAGATTTACTTGTGACCAGATTAGGAAAAGAACATGCGATCACAAAAACAAGATGACGATGAATTTCTAGCTTGTTAGTGACCTTAATCCATGACTTTCAGTTGATCTTCAAGCCAGATAAACTAGAATAAAGAAAACCAATGAAAACATCTGAGCTAAGTCTAGTTTTTTTACACAGCTCTGCAAGGAACTTGTACAAATTGGACAAAATTTATTTCCTCAACAGAAACTGATGCTCACCTGAAAATCCATTTCTTCATGGAGATAAGTTAAACCACGAGCAGCATCAAGTGCAACCTTTAGTCTCGTAGACCACGATAATGGTGTTCTAGATCGTGTTGATAGATGATCATCAACACTTTGGTTGGGCATAAACTCATATATCAGAAGTCGTTGAATCCCTCTTTCATCATCTTCCGCGCAATATCCCACAAGTTTAACCAGATTTGGATGGTCAACTATTCCCAAATAATTGACTTCAGTGACCCACTCTTTGTGCCCCTTAAAAGATAATATGGATCTGTCAGTATTATTTTCATTCAATTGAAGGAAAAAATTTCATTCTCCATTTCTACCCTTCCATCCTCTTCTTTGGTGAGATATAGATAATGGAAAAAATCCCCAGCATTCTTCACCCTTAATCAAGTCCAAAACTGCTTAACCGATCCAGTGATATGGCAAAATTTATCACAAGAATTCATGATGCAAAACAGGGCTGACGAGCACATATATTATTAAATTCCAAATTGATTATATTCGATCAATTTATAGATTAAGGCAAATGAGATATATCAGCAATATCTAAGAAAAAAATATAGGAGAATACCTGCAAACCCCTTCTACTAAGTTGTTTGACTGCAACGTCAAGCTTATTGTGAGGATCCATGGGATCCTTAATAGCTCCTCTGTAAACACAGCCAAAACCTCCTTCTCCTAACATAAGAGATCGACTAAAGTTCTTTGTAGCTGTCCTTAACTCTGAAAAAGTGAACACCTTCAAGTTATTTGGTTTCTCGGATAAGCTTGGAAGCCGGTTCCTGCCAAAGGATTCAGCACTAAAGTCTGATTCATTCTGGGAGGTAAATTCCGACCCTGATCGCTTCATGTCCCCATCCGTAGATTCAGTAGTATAAGATAGAGGTGGAATGGATCTTGACGACTTGGAATCTTTCTTTTTTTCTCCACTGAGGAAATGAAAACACGTCATAGTCCCTCAGATAGTTCGCTGCAAAAAAAATAGTGCAGATTTTGTAATGAGCATCTAGAACAGAAAAATATAGGAATAAAATGGCATCATGGACCACCAACCAAAGCTAAAATTAATCTGACTTAAAGTTGAAGTACACGGATCCAACAAAATTTAATGAAAGCTAGCATAATAAACAACAGAACATTTGACTTACACAGAAAACTATCATAAAGCGCGGGAATAAACACAGGAACTAGAAACCCATAATGAGCAATGTTAACACACAATGAGATGTTTCCTTTTACATGCACTTCAAAGAATGGAACAAAAGAAACATTTACTCAAAAACTCATTAAAGCATCTAATTCTCCCTTCCTCAGCAGAAAAGCTCCTCGGAGTACAAACGCTAATGACATTAAAGAGAGCTCTACACAGTCCAATTTCACACTTTTCCAGCACAACTACGACCAACACCGCAAAAACTGAACTTCACTACATCAAATTAGGCAAGCAACAACAATAGCAAGTAAAAATGATATTTTCCATCTTCCAAAGGAAGAAAAAATTTGCCACCTTCCAACACACTCCACCAACCTATTCAGAGCTCCAAGAGTTAAGACTCGGAGCTGAAGGCAAGGCCCCAGGCCTAGAAAATCACACCTACTATGAAGATGAAACACACAAAACCAGCAAAAAGTAGTAGAAAGGATTAAATGCGCCAAACTAACACAACTTCCTCATTGATGACAACGGCTGCAGCAATAGTAGCAAACACAAATTTCATTCATTTCACCCCCTCAAGGAAGAAAAAAGAACCAACCTTTCCAATCCTCTTCTTCTTCCAACACAGCCTAGAAGCCCAAACGGAGCTCCAACAGTTAAGATTTGGAGCTAAAGCCAAGACACACACCCAGTTCATGAAAACAACCAAACACAAAGATGAACACACCAAAAACCTGCAAAAGCCAATAAAAACAATCAAATTGATAATTTTTTCATTGACTGCAGCAAGCTCACAAAACTCCACCTCTCCCCATTCCCTTCCACCTCCTACCAACACAGCCAGCAGCCAATAAAAAGAGCCCCCAAACAGCAAGACTCAGAGCTAAAAGCAAGCTACCCAGATCATGAAAAGCAGCAGGTATGAAGATATAGAAACAGAGGGAAAACACCTGCAAAAAAAAAAGCAGTAGGAAAGGATCAGGGGGACAACGAGCACTCCATGATTTGGTGAGGTCCAGGTCAACAGGAGGTGGGGCAGCTGGGAGTCAGCTCACCAACCTCAAGAGATAGAGTGAGAGATAAACAAGGGAGGTGGTGGGAAGCCAAGATGGGCTGAGGACATTGAAGAGGAGGAAGAGATGATAGGGAAGGCATTAAAGGCAGGGGTTGGGGGGGAAGGAAGATGGGAAGAAGGTCCACCCTCTGAGAATGATTTTGACTTTTCAAGGTTTTATTAGATTATATCATGCTGTTTAGTTCCTAATTATCTCGTTAATTAATTAGTTAATTAACCTTTTATGCGATTATGCAAAATTATTTAAAATACAATCTTTTGTCCCAAAAAAAATCAAAATATTAGATAAATGAACAAACATGGCTTCAAACCCCACCCCATTTGATTGGTTGAATTATATATACCTTCCTTGAATTAGGCTATTTGTACTTAAATTAGAATTTTTATATTTTATTACTGATTGTTAATTTATAAATTTTAGAATTTAGATAGATAAATAATAGGTAGACCCAGAAGGTCCTGACACTAGAAGCAATTTGCAATAATTTTAATGGGGATATAGTTTCAAGACAAGTGATTTGTAATGATCTGAGCTTCTCGGAAAACATTTACCTGATTCAATTGTTGTGACGATTGATAATTAAAATGCCAATCTTTTAACTTATCCACCAACCATCCCTTGAACAAATTGCAAGCGCAGCAAAATATTTTGGTAAGAAAAGAATATTAAAAAAAAGGTAGGACAATATGACCAGCTAGAATTTATGTGGACACCCAACGTGTGATAGATGTAAAAATTAAAATAAATGCATTAGAAAAACAATGGCAGACAGCGTATGGTTGATAATATTTTCATAAACAAGAACGGATCGCATGCACAAAGCAATTGATCGACGAACTTGTGCTCGTCAATTTCTTGGCATTGTTATAAAATCAAAGTCATGACTCATGATCTGGTGCAAATCAATGTCGCCATAAATTACAAAAATGAATTTTTCCAAGCTGTCTGTATTTTTTAACCTTTTTTGGGCCGCTTTTTTGTTTGGGTGCACAAGAAATTCAAACATTAGAAGTGTCCAGGATGTGGCCATGGTGCTGAAAAGGGGCATGTAACATGTTAGTGGTCAAGACTCGGGAGTCAAGAGGCAGTATGATTGAAACAAATGTTCATCCCAGCTGTGTTAAATGTACGTCTACATGGCTTGGAGTTTCTTCAAATAGTAAAGGAAAGAAAGCGGAGGAAGCAACTAATTAATAACCCCAACTCCTGTGTATCATGGTCCAAACCAGATGAAAATGAGAGGTTGGAGAGATTCTATGCTTTTCAACGTTGTTCTTCAAAAAGCAATATCTGTAAGTTATAACTAGCTAGCATATGGGTAAGATTAATTTTCATCATCCAATAGTGTGACCATTCTGAACTCTAAGCTTTGATGGTCGCTTCTAAGTTCCACAAGATGAGAACTTACAAATTTAAGATTAGGATTTGATAAACAATTTGTAAGATGCTGGCCTTGGTTGGGAAGATGTTTGCCTGTTTTGCAAGATCAAAACCAGAGATGGTATTAAAATATGATCTAACCAGTTAGGCCTCAAAGTGTACCATGATTATTATCCATATGTTACATACCATTTCACTAAGAATAACAATATTATTACTAAACATATACCGGAGTGCTCATCTTACAAACTAAAGAAGAAATAGGATTCAGACGCACCCACCAACATGGCTTTTGGGTAAATGGTGATTCCAAGATAGTAAAAAAATTGAACAAAAATTGACAAAGAATCTTCGAAAAAATTCATCATGCATTTTCAATCAAATATACACCACTCATACCCTTTTCTCTTTGAAAAATGTTTTACATCCTCACAAAGTCTGTTATCTTAACCACTTTTGATTGAATATATGCATGTTGTGGATTCACTCTTTCTCTTCTGATTCTTCCTTGCTTTGGTATTTCTTTTTTTTTTTCATTCAACAGATCTTTTAAGTGTTGTTTAGAAAGTAAGGATCAACAAGCAGCCTGTTAACAAGATATTCTAACCGGTGAGAATATTACAGTAAGTGGAGCATGATCAGAGAGTGAATAGTTCTCCGGCCACGTGCCTTTCTCTACTTCTGGAGGGAAAAGAACTGCCGTCTTCACATCGAGGCCAATAGTTTCGCCCTTTCTTCCACTCTCCACGTCTTCTTCGATCTGGTCATCCCATTTTGGATTCAGCATCCGTATCTGAAGTAGCAAAATTTACTAGCTGTAACAATTGCCCAAAACAATGCACAAGGAAAAAAAATCTCTCCCCTGAGTATGACAGCGTAAGCTTCAAGATGGTATTAATGAACAAATAGTGTATCGCCATATAACTCTAGCTAAAATTTAGGACCTTAGTACCAAAAAAATTCAGAAGTTAATTTGGTATCTACTAGTTACCTGAAATTGCCCATAATCAACCATGCCACTGTCATCAACATCAATTTGCCCCCATAATTCCTGGATATCTTTACAGCTTAATCCATGAGGATGGCCAGTTAGACCAAGCTGCAGAATGAATGGTCCATTAAAAGACTCCTAGAATTCAACCAATAGTTCACCTTTGAAAAAAGCAGTATGATACCTGATGAAGAGCTTGACAGAAGCCAGAGTATGTTATAAAATCACCAGGATTGTCAGCTTTCAAAAAGGCAAAGGCGTCGTTCTCCGATAGGCATGCCTGACGAAGCCGTGACTGCAAAACATATAGCAGCATTAGAGAAGGCCCTCATGAAGGATTAAGCTCAATAATAGCAGACAGGAAGAGGGAGAAATGTAAGAAGATAAAGAACATCTCTAACAATATATTATACATATCAGAAACAGCCCATCAGAAAATTTCTAAAGAAAATAAAATAAAATAAAAACATCAGCTTCTACACAGTTTGTTTGAATACTGTTAGAAACATAAACCTTCTACAAACTTATACCTTAAATAAATGGTATAATTGTGGGTCCATCGACTCTATAAATATAGAAAAATGGCACCAGTTATTTAAAATATGTTGACATAAAAGGTATAATAGACTTATCACCTTGATGATCCCAAAAATTGCTTCAAAAATTGCTTCATTCCAGCTTTTGTCAAGGGCTTTCTGCTTTATGTTTGTTGGATTGCGGAGCCATATAAAGTCTACTCCACAAATATTTCCTCTATGATTTCGGTGACTGACCCACTTTAAATGGATCAAGAAAGGGTAAGATATCAGAAAGAAGCTAAAATTCTTAACTGAGTACTGCAGAAGCCTTAACATTTCCTATTACCTTGTGAGCATCTGCATCACTGTCTGTATAGCGATGAGCAGCATCATAGGATGAAACAAATCCTTGAGACCTGAGAAAGCTATAAACATGACCTCGTTTGCTTCCGTTCCAGTCACTACATAAATCAATCAAACTTTTCTCAAGTTAAATGTCATTCAACAAGGTATAGTTAAGGTACATGACCTAAAAGAACCATAAAACACTGACCCGCATAGGATGACTGGAATGGGACTAAGCTTACTCTCAATCAAATAACTTTCCACATACTGTAAAATCTTGTAAACCTGACAAAAACAGAAGGAAGAACTGAATGATTCAAGTTGATGGAAAATTCAGATTCCCCAATATAAGATAGACCAGTTCACAGATGACTACCTGATGCAGCCGAGCAATTGACAGTGTCGAGTTATGAGGAAACAGCAAATGCGTGTTAACAATGATAATCTGTTGTTGCACACTGTTGCTCCGGCTTTGCCAAAAAGGGACAACTGACTCGACATGTAAAAGCTGAGCAACTCGATCACCAAAATCATTAAAAAGCAATTCCCGATAGTTTAAAACCTTGAAGCGATCCTTATGCACAGCAGTCAAGAGACCTGTTCCCAAACGCGACAGTGTTTCATTTACTGATGATATCGTGGAAGGCAAAAGACACAATAATAGCTAACTCTCTGCCTAAACCAAAATAAAAAATAATTTGTTAATTAACTTACACGAAGTTAGAGGACATGCATAAAACAATAGTAAAGGTTAAGAGTTGCATGATAATCCACATTCAACTTTCCATAATATAAATATCAAAGTCGACAGATCTACAAGTCAGTAAATTCAGAAGCATCTGAAACATGTTACGAGTAATCGCTAGTAACAAACTCCTCAATTGTGCAAGGTGCCAAGAACCATTAAAAATCAGATCCGATATAGTCTACAACACCAAAAGAAGAATTCAGTATAACAAATTATTTAAATTATTGAAGTAACGGAACTTAACAGCATGTCTAGACCCTAGACCTTTCACAGACAGTAAAGTTCTTGCCCCATTCCTTGTAAAGAAATTTCAAGTTGACCTTCCATTTCATTTGGATTGTTCATACTCCCATGTGCACCAGTCGACAAATCTCAAATGCTCTGTTTCTCGTGCACATGTAACTATCTTGTCAGTTGACAATCTGAAGGGACAAAGATGTGGCACAAAAATTAAAGATATAAAAAATATCTGCCTCCTGATTAACAATATTTACTAATGATATTTCGAGTCAAAAATACAATAACACTTGCCTATTACGTTCCAGATTATCCATCAAGAAAAGGACAATCAACCCATCATAAAAATTAAAAAATATAGTTCGGGTAGGTGACAGGCATGCAACAAGTCTGAAAAATTCTAATATCATTGACTTGACAAAAGTATATATTTTATTAGGACACCACCTAAACATATTCCAAAAAGTCAACTCCAAATGAGGAGATTCAAGGCGCACACATATGTCCTCCAAAATCAGAAAAGCAATTGTTCGTAGTTAAAAATCAGGACTAACATAAGAATAAGCTTACCTGCAAACTCCCTAAAAATTAACCCATCAAATATATGAGCACCGAGAATAAAACATTAAGCCACTAATTCACACAAACATGAACAAACAATATATATATATATATATATATATATATATATAGAAATAATCACACAAAATCGCAAGCTTCAAGAATAACCAAAAAACAAAAAGGAAAACAAAGGCATTACCATCTCCACGGTTATTAGTTCGTGCAAGCTTGAAATTAACATAACCGGCATCACCAAGTCTTGTGTCATACATCTGAACAAGCTCATCATTCCCAACCCAAAACTCCTGCACCCACATCAACATTACCACCAATCCAAATCCCTCATAAACAAATCCCAATAACAAGCTACACATCAAAACATCACCTGGAGGCAAATGATGGAAGACCGATCACACAACAGTCTATCCAATATCCTCTCATTCCGACACAGCCAAAAGCACCTATACTGGCTCTCTCGGCAACTCGGATCCTGCTCAACCCATACACCAATATCACACTGCCATATACCAACCTCAACAAAAACCAAAATCTTTAAACAATCCCAACCAACCTCTTCGTCTAGTCTTTTATAGATGGGAGCGAGAATGTTGAATGTGGTGCAAGAAACGCACGGCTCTGTCATCCCCGCATCAGCTCCACACCCAGCAATTGCCTCCAAGTCTTCAACCCCAACCCCAATCACCTGAAATCCAACAACACCATCATCAGTCCGACCCATTTCCCTCCCAAAGAAACCACAAATTCAAACCAAAGAACCCAACTTTATCCCATCCCAACACCCACCAACACCAAAAAAAATTCAATCTTTTCGATCCAAACCTCCACGAACAACATCAAAACAAAACCCAGAAACAATCCGGCATAACCAAACAAACAACCAAGCCAACACAACAGATCAAACCAGCTGTCGGCTTCGGTCATAGCCTCACCCGCAGGCCACCGCCGGCCAAAAGCCGGCGAAGCAGGCAGCCGGACCGGAGGACTGCCGCCGGAGACGGAGAAAACGGTCGGAAAAGACGTCGCCGGCGAGGGGTAGTGGCCGTAAATTGTCGGCTTGCTCGGGGTGTTTATATAGGCGATGGCTGACCGGTAGTAGCCGGTCGCTGGGCGGTGGGTTACCTGGTGGGCCGATGGTGGGATTTTTTGGCCCACGGTTTTTTGTGGTGTGGGCTTGTTGGCCCACACTTTCTTTAAATCTCTATGGTAGTCTATTATAGTTCACAAATTGGTTCGTAGGTTTTTTTTTCTTGTTTTTTTTGTTTAATCCATGTTTTACTTGGATCATGGAATGGGAATCTACATGTGAAAAATGTTTTTCAAAGCTAGGATTTAATTTTGTTTGTGGCCCAAATGCAAGCATGTGTTCATCCTTTGTTATGGTTCATAAAATTGCGGTAGAAAATTTGTTATTTATGGTGTATTAATTCATATTTGATTATTAGGGATACTTGTAAGATGAATATATCTGTGTATAGATGTTCACATTTTGATGCTTGGTTTGATAAGCTTAATAAGTTTTTTAAAAAATAGTTATGTCTAATACATTTTTCGGTAAAATCCAATATATAAATGTGAGTTTTCTTCATTAATCACTTTAATGAAAAAATACCCATTTATACTTAGCTAAATTGTTATAATAAATCAATAAAAGTATGATTTAGATAAATTAACTTTTAAATAATACAAGTTTGATTCGAGTTCATTCATTGATTTGGTTCGAACAAATATTTCATTAATTCGATTAGTATAATTCACTCTAATAATGATGTGTTTCGTAGTACAATGTATATTATTATTTTCATAATAAACTCTTAAATATAGAGCTTGAAAAAAACATGCACTGTTTTAATTTATATTAAGTTTGAGTTTATCATGCATGGATTGCATGAGGGACAACACCACGCATTTATATGTACTCAACATGGTTTAACATCCAGCAATACTATATTTTGACTGTGTGCGCAAACATACTCAATGAAATCAAAATCTTTTGGCCACAATTTTCAATGGGCAAGCGATGAGAAGCACCTAGCTATCAATATTCTCCCCTTAATTTGCACTTCATGCTATATTTGAAGTGAAGTCTCTATTTTCCCAAGTGATGGTATAAAATGAATAAAGTTATCTTTGATGAAATAATTAGATGGTACAAGGGAGCATCAATGGATCGATAATATTACCATATTGCTTGTTTGGAAGAATATCATGCAATATAAAATTAATTGGGCTTTATGAGAATTACATATATGTGCAATTAACCACATATTTATTCAATTAATCTGCCCCCTTTTGTTTGCCTTGCACGTATAAACTTGTCACTTTGATGCAATCTTGTTTATCAAATTTAAAATCTGTATAATAAGAGTAATTATTATTGTTTGATTCTTAATTAACTAATTATGGATTGATAGTTAATGATTTTGTCATAATTTTTTGATCAATTTACATAATGCTTTTAGTAAGTTATCTATATAAATCATTGTTTTTTAACAAACAAAATGCAATTAACAACAAAGAGTCATTAATTTAAATATTGAGGAGGCATATTTGCCCAAAACCCAATTATAATTTGAGGGATTCTAGTTATTATTGTATTAAAGAAAACACGAATCATGCAATTCATACTTGCTCACATTTTACATTTTTCTTCTATGCAACACCCAACTCTACAATAGTTATTTACTATCATACCATAATCATGTATGACAAAAAATTCTAAGTATACCCCTCACCTATGCCCTAGTTCGACATATTGTATCTTTTTATATATTTTATTTATAACAATTAAATAAACTTGACTTTATGTTGTGATGACCTGACTGAAGTGTATCTTTATGAGCTTAAATCGTCTATTCAAAAATGGTTATCCCTCCAATTTATAGATTAAATCTATAAATAAATTAGATCTTACTACTTTAATAAGCAGTCGATGTGAAATTGGATTCAAGGATCTCATATATATATATATATATGAGATCCTTGAATCCAATTTCACAT
>JAVDBV010048966.1:1168-19311 GCA_032619315.1 Piper longum | reverse complement strand
GCTCTGCCCCATTCAATGCTCGCCCCTCCTCCTCCTCCTTCTCCACCTCCCCCTTCAATCCCTCCTATTTCTCGCTCCTCTCCCATCTATCGCCGTCGTCTGGTGCCGGAACAGATCGGCGGCGTTTTTCCGAGCCGGGGGAACCTGCTTGAGGTGGAAAGGTCGCGCCTTTGATGGGGTTGTGTGTGGGTTTTGTCTGCGTCGCAGGCAGTTGATTTGGTGAGTTTTTTGTGGGTTTTCTTTTGCTTTTTGTCATTCTTTTTTCTGGTAATGTGGCTTGTTGGATGCTGACCGTTGGTTTGCTTTGGGGGTTTGTGAGCTGGGTTGTTTCGAGGTGGGAATGTGGTTGCTTTTCTGTGTTTATGCTAAATTTTGTGCTCATTGTTCTCGATGTTGAGTTCATGGTAAGTGTTGTACTTGGTGATGTAGTAGTGATTTGGCTAAGTTTGTACCCATTGTTGTCGGATTTTTGTTTTGTGTGCTTGGTCAAGCGTGGATCCATGTGTTTTGGTGGTGTTAACCGAGTTGGTTGACGCTATGGCTGTTCAAGTACAGAAATTGTTGGTGGACTGGCTTTCATCGCTGCTTGAGAAAATGGGGGCACCACTTTCCTACACTTTAGTGGAATGACTTTATGGTTTTCAACTCGTCGGAGATGGGGGCACAAAAGCACGGTTCCAAGAGTAGTAGCGGAGGGTATGTTGGTGGCCTTCTGCAGTTGTTTGACTGGAATGTGAAATCCAGGAAGAAGCTTTTTGCGAGTAAATCTGATGTGCCTGGTATTTCTTCTATTCTTAATAAACTTGTTCTTCATTTTGCTATTGTCTTGATGATTACATTAATCTCATGTGCTCTCCTGCCTTCGAGCAGATGGATTCAAACAGGGTAAAAAACATGACAATAATTTGCCTGCCTCTCGTTTCCATTTGGTGAGAGACTACTATACATCCCCTCTAATGTTATCCTTTTGCGCTTTGTAATGTTTTCTTTGATGTCAAGTCACATTTGCTGCTATTCTAACTACAAAACATGGTAAATGCTGCATCAGATCGAGGATGAAAGTGGAGGTCTTGCAAGTGTCAGGGGAGGTAGTGAATATAGTTGTGCTTCTTCTGTAACTGACGAGGATGGAACGAGGGCACCTGGTGTTGTCGCCAGGCTCATGGGCCTTGAATCCTTGCCGCCAACTTCTGGTGCCAATGAACCTTATACCACCCCTTCTTTTGATTCACGTTCACTTCAGGATTCTTATTACCATAAAAGCAATGCTGAGTTTCTCAATGACTATAGAGCAATGTATTCCCACCACCAACCTTATAAAGTTGATGATAGAAAGGAAATTGTTGAACCCAAGCTTCCTAAGTTCCCTAGCAGGCCAATTGAGAGGTTCCAATCAGAATCCTTGCCTCCAAAAGCATCAAAACCTGTGCCACTCACCCACCACAAGCTTCTCTCTCCCATTAAGAGCCCTGGCTTCATTTCACCCAAGAGTGCAGCTCACATAATGGAGGCTGCTGCAAAAATTCTTGATCCTGCTCTTCATGTGCCCAGGGGAAAAACTTCGTCATTTGGTTCATCTTCTGTTCCTAACAAGGTCAGGGATTTGAGGGAAAATTTGGCCCTATCATCTCATAGTCAAACAAAGATTTCAGAAGCTTCCAGAAGGCCAGTTGATTCTAATGCTTCTAAGTTACTGAAAGGGCAGTCTTTGACCAAGAGTTGGAATGGTCCAGATGAGATCCCTGTCTTTAAGGCTTCCCCTGAAGTGAAGGATCAATTTCTTGCAGGATCAAAGAACAAGGGGAGGTCTGTTTCTCTTGCCGTTCAAGCAAAGGTCAATGTTTTGAAGAGGGAAGGCTTAAATTCTTCAAATAAAATAGTGACCCCTCAGAAGGATGATGGTGAGCAACGATCAAAACAGTCATTTAGGAGTCAAAGAAATACTGTGAAAAATGAACAGAGTAAGCCTTCCAGTGTAAGCGTCCTCCGGCAAAACCATCAGAAACAAAATTGTGTAGTTATCAAAGATAAACTAGGCTCAAAATCATCTGGGTCTAGCCAACCGATGAAAAAGGTGAACTGTAGTGATTTATCTTACGGGAAGTGCAAATCTCTTGTTAAAGGTTGTGCAAACAGTAAAGTAGGATTTAAGAAGGATTGCAATGATGTTTCTGGATCTGAAAAGGTGGATGCTTTGTCTTCACGGAGCAAGCATTTTCCCTGGAAGATACGAGCAATTGGTTCTGATATATCTGATAAAACAAATTTTGTTCATACGAATTTGGTGGACAGAAATGACAAACGTATACAGCCCCATTTGGCAATTAATGAGCACAGTAATCTTGGAGAAGGTGTTGGAAAAAGAGGTATGGATGTTGTTTCTTTTACGTTCACATCTCCAATGAATAAATCATCAACCCAGTCTCCTGACTGGAAGGCAGAGAAACATGAAAACTTCTGTTATGTTAGTCCTCGTAGTGAAAAGAATGCAAGCATATCCAAAGGAAAAAAGATTTCTTCTCTGGGCCTGAATGTGATTGGGGGCGATGCATTGAGCATTCTCTTGGAACAGAAGCTGAGAGAGTTGACTTCTGAAATCGAATCGTCTTCCTCTAACTCTGCAAAAGCAAGCAGTACATCCATGTGCATCCTTCAGGATTTGGTATCAGCTTTTAACAGTGCCAGTACCAATCATAGCGAGTTTGATGGGAAACCTTTTCCACCTGAAAAAAATAAAACTGGTGTGGAATTCAACTCCATATTCATTTCCCCTGATCCACAGGCTCGTAAAACAGACGCTAAACTGCAGGTATACTATTCCTTCTTTTATTATCATATTTCGTGCTTGCATGACAAAGGTTCGACCTCTTTTCTTCTATCACTGCGATGATCAGCTCTTTTGGGATTTAACCTCTTACTAAAACATTTTTTGGAATTAAGTAGAAAAGTTAAATTGATATATTTTAACTCTGAAGCCAGTCTGAGTTCAATAGTTTAACTAGATCAGATGCTGCTTTGGGTTTGAAATTTTGCACATTCTGTTTCTGAAGACATCTTTTTGAGTTGAATTGTGTCTTTTTAAATTTCACACATTACTTATGGATCCACCATATGAAAGTACTTGGTCATTTGTGATATTTTACCGAAACTAAACTAATTGGTCATTTGTGAAAAAGAGATGGGAGGGGCTGGTCACGTTCAATAGCTTTGCGCCATTAGTTTTTCATGAAATTTTATTTGTTGTTTCAGAGTGCGAAAGAGACAGTGGTGGATAATAGCTTCATTGATACTATCAAGGAAGATCAATATCAGCGTCCAAGTCCTGTATCAATTCTTGATGCTTCTTTCTCGAGTGAAAGTTGTCACTCTTCAGAGAGCATTGAAATTGCCAGCGGTAAAATAAATGTTTCTCTTCTGTATCAGTAGACAGTATTTGTCATCAAATTTCTCATTATTTATCCTTGTGTGTATCCAGGTTGCATGGAGAATTCTGTTGAAGCAAATCTTAATATAAGTGTTACAAGCAAAAATTCATTACTCTCTTCTGTAGATTATGCAGAGTTATCAGACTCAGCCTCTTCCTCTGGACAGTGTGCCAGGAATGAACTGTGTAGCTACAAATATCAAGTTACTCATCCAAATTCCGAGTACCAGCCATTAAATTATATCAAACTTGTGGTTGTCCAAGCGAAGGCAGCGATAGAAAATTTTCTTTTAGGTCAGTCAGATGAGTTGTTGAACTCTGCTGTCTTTGACAAATTGGAAAATGAAGGAGATGAGACACATGATAATAGGCTGGTAAGAAGGGCATTGTTTGATTGTGTTTATGAGTGTTTGAATATGCAATACGGCCACCATGTTAAAGGGGGATATGGTTCCTGGTCCAAAGGAATGGTTGCCCTTAGAAGTAGTGATAGACTAGCACAAGAAATTTATAAGGAAATTTCTGAGTGGAAGAACATGAGCGAGTGGATGGTGGATGAACTCGTCGACAAAGACATGAGCAGTCATTTGGGCAAGTGGACAAACTTTGATATTGAAGGTTTCGAGCTAGGAGTTGAAATTGAGAAAGCAATCTTGTCTTCATTACTTGATGAAGTTGTTGCTGATTTGCTGGTGTAGAAAGCATGCTTTTGTAATGGTTCTTTCACTTGTAATTTAATACTATTTTAGGTGACCTTGAAAACTTATCAATTGTTTTGATAAATTTCTGAATATAATATTTTCTTGCTGTAGTTTTGGTTGCTTTGAAATGAAAAGTAGAGCATCTCATTTCAACTAAATTGTCGAATGTGGCGAGGTAAGAGAGAAATTACTGCCAAATAGCAGAATATGTTTGCGTGAGTCTGTTTTTTTATCTGAATTTTTGTTCTAGCTGGGAGTTGAAATTGATAAGCCAGTCTCATCCTCTCCAATGGTTACAGCTTTGCGGCAACCCAATGAAAGCTTTGTTTCTTAATTGTTTCATCGCCTCCTATTGTAAAGTTGAAACCTCTCAACATTTAGACTGGTCGGTTTATGTGATGTCTCGAATAAACTAGATCAAGCTTTATCATACTGTGACAGTTCATCCTTATTCTAACCTCAAATGTATATATTATCAAATCCATAGTAGTGAATTAGTAGATATAGTTGTCATTGTTTAAATGTGATTTTTCTCAATTTAATTTTACATCTAATATTTAATGGGGATAATATTATATTTATAAATGAGAATAAATAATAAATCTTCAAGCCTCAAAAATATAAGTCGGCACTAGCTCTGTGAACTTGACCCGATTATGGTGGTGGTAAGGGCAGCAATGGTGACAATGATTGCTAGAGGCATGGTTGAGTTAGCCAAGGTCGGTCGGCTTGTCCGATTGGTCCTTGGCCAGCTTCGACAACGGCACTTGGTGTAAGGGAAAGCTCAACAAGGTCAAAGGGGAAAGCGTCAGCGACACGACGATGACGGAGCGGCATGGATGGTGGCAAATTGGCATGGGAAGCATGGCACTAGGGTGCAATGTGAAGGCGTCCTGGAGGTCGGGTGGCAGCCAAGAAGGCTCAAAATGGCATGACGACAACTTGGCAGTAGTCGACAGCGTCAATCGGCAATGAGGATGAGGGCGGCGTTGGGGTTAGGGAAGGAAATGGGGTGAGGTCTTGAGGCAATCTCGTAAATAAAAGTTGACTCGATTTCTACTCAAGTAAAAAATAATAACTAGTTCGTAATAAATCCTAAAAATAATACATGTCATAACACCAAAATTACTCGACTCAAATTGATATACAACAATTCGTAATGTATTATTCGACCTAAAAATAATTTTATAATTAAATACATAAAAAATTAATTGCATCTGTTATATATTCTAATAATTTATTCTCAATGTTTTTTTATATTATCATTGTATAATTAAATACACTTGGCCCTTATCGTTCATAGCATATAGTTAACCTCAATTCAGTACACGGGTTGTGAAATTGACTCGACTCAAACTAAAATTTGAACCAATTGGTTCACAAATGTAAAATTTTATCTCACAAATTTTACCTAAAGAATATGGGAGGGAATAAGTGGAATTAAAAAAATTACCTCAATTATAATAACCCGATCCCCAATCCCTCCTACTGCCACCCTAATTCGTCTACACCTGTGCCTTCGTTGCATTCTGTTTGTTACTTCACTCCCTATTTACCTCCTATTTATTATTGTCTATTATTTTGCTATTTCTTATTATGTCGTAGTATTATTTGGCTAATTGTTGTTTGTTATTATATCATAATGTTATTTGTTAATTTTTTTTCCAAAGCTTTAATTTATTATCTGTGCTTGCGGCGTAGTATAATTTGTTAATTTATTATTGGTTATTAAGGCTGAACACGATTTTGTAACCGATCTAACCAAATCGATTTCAAAAGTTTGGTTCGATGCTAATTCGATTTAATTGTAATTTGGTTAAAACCAAAAGCCAGAGAAACTTAATTGATCGGAAGGTCTCTAGCTATAATGTGAGTTCATTTTCAACTTTACTACAATGTAATGATAATGAAGTGAGGGGCAGTCAAAATCAACCTACAACGCCCAAAATCGTATTAGCATTTAGCAAGGCCAAAATTAAACTCTTGATTGAGATGGACCCCACTGTAAACACCACATTTCTAGGCGAAGCACACGGGGCCCCATATTGTCCCCCCACGGACACAAACGAACGCTATCTTAGTATCCGGACGGCGAGTCGGTCACATCAGTGGCAGTCTCGCAAATTGTTTAAACTTCAACACCGTTTCTCTAAACCGCTGCTACTCGCGTCTATTTCATCCCTCCCCGCCTTTCTAACACGTCGTCATCCTCCCATGCATCCCATGGCCGCCGGCGAACTTCCAGCGGCGAAGGCGATGGAGCCGGAGTTGGGTTTTCACAACGAGTACGATAGTAACTGCTCCACGCCCTACGTTAGTGCGCCGTCGAGCCCCAGCCGCTGCACTCCGGCGGCGCGGTTCTTCTTCAGCGCGCCGGCGAGTCCCATGCACTACGTGCTGTCCTCCTCCGCTTCTTCGGCGGAGTACGTCTCTTCGTCGGCTAAGTTCTCGGCCGACTTCGAGTTCTCGGCGCGGCTCGGGAGTAGCTCGTCGGCGGCCGCCGGCGGATCCATGATCTCAGCCGACGAGCTGTTCCTCAACGGCCAAATCCGGCCGATGAGGAGGTCCTGCCACCTACAACGGCCCCAGAAGCTCGCCCCGCTTCTCGATCTCAAGGTTGACGTGGAGAAGGAGGAGGAAGACTTCTCCCCCTGCGGCAGCGGCGGCGGCGGAGAAGGGAGCTTTGAGAAGTCCAACGAAACGTCGACGAGGGGGAGGGATGACTTTCGGTCGAGGAGCAAGTCCCTGCGGAGAAGGACGAGATCGATGACCCCGCTCCGAAACTGGCGGAGCGGCGGCGGCAGCCGCGATCGGAACCTTATCGGATCGGAGAAGAAAGCGGCGGCGGAGGAAGAGTTGCCGTCGGAGGCGACGACGCCGTCGGTGTCGGTGTCGGCGTCGTCGTCGAGGTCGAACTCGACGTCAAGCCGGAGCTCAAAGCGGTGGGTGTTTCTGATGGATTTCCTACACCTAAGCAAGAGCGAAGGCAGCGGCCGGAGCGGCAAAGATAAGTTCTTGTCCACCATCTCCTTCCCCTCCATCCACATAGAGAAGGAGAAGAAGCCTTTCTCTATCACCACCCCTTCGTCTCCCACCCGCAAACCGAAGCCGCCGCCGCCGCCGGGGAAGAAACCCGGTAAGCCGGCCGGGAAGCTTCCGGTGCCACCGTCGTCGCATGAGCTGTTCTACACGGCAAGCCGGCTACAGGCCGAGGAGATGAGGAAGAAGACGTACCTGCCGTACCGGCAGGGCCTGCTGGGCTGCTTGGGTTTTAGCTCGAAGAGCTACGGCTCCTTGAACGGACTCGCCCGAGCTCTCAATCCTGTCTCCTCCAGGTAGATTGAGAATGTCGCCGATCGTCTTAAAAAATGATCAACTCCTTTTTTTGTACAGATTTGTTGGTTTATTATTGGTTATTGATATAATATCATATGATATATGACTTCTTCTACATCCCAATCTTGGATCGCAAACCGGGAAGAACTTCACCGTTTGTTGGATCTGTATGTATCTTGGTTTTTCAAGTTTCAGATGATTCAAACATGTTGTAATCATCAACTGCACCTAACCTTTCCTTTCTTTTTCCTTTTTGACTGATCTAGTTCTGAAACTTCTGAGATTGAAGCAGCAAATGCCATGTGATGTGTTTGAGATGTGAGTCGCGTTGTTTCTGATGACGATAGATCGATAAGATTCTTTTTTACATGGACAAAAGTTGTTCATGTCCTTGATTGACGCGAATTATTGAAACATCTATCCGCCTTTCTTCCGCTACACAGTTGAAAAGATTTTCGCTTCCTATCTGCCCGTTTCTCTAAACAGTAAAAAACAGCAATTTTTGTATCTTGAATAGAACGTACCTCTCAAATGAGCATAGTCAAACTCTTTAGATTGATGTTATTTATTTATCTTGTGTGGTATTGATTGATTTATGATAGGGAATCCACTGTTTCTGATTGAAAGAAATGGTCGAGCGCGCGATGTTGCATACCATGTCTCTTCTTGGAAGTTAGAGACGTCACTACTATCTTTGCAGCATCACATACATCATCATATATATCGTTGTATTTTGGTAGACACCAGTGCCCAATGCCGAATTGATTGGGTCTGCTTGGAGGATTGGCCAGAAGTCCCTTCTACTTAATTCAGCTCTCTGCTACATTCAATTGGTTGGGTCAGGTGTGATGAGGCCGTTGTTTCATCTTTATTGGCACAGATACCACTCTGGCAAGTTGATCCAGATCATGAAAGTTGCTTGAGACACTAGAATGAGAAATGCTTGAAAGGAAGGTCGGCAGAGTTGGAGATGAAGGTGTGGAGGGGGTTTAGATACTAGAAGAGGCATGAAGCATGAGCTATGGGAGAGTATGAGCGAGACCGCGGGAAAAGGAGAGCATGAGGTTGGAGACATTGCTAGCTGGAAAAGGAAGTCAGCACCGACGTGATGTTGCAGAGTTGCAGGGATACGAGGAATACGAGGCTGACATTGAGATTGAGACGGTAAAATTGGTTACAGGCCGGCGGGGAGGTTGTTGAGGAGGATTTTAATATTGCTACCAGCACATGGTAGTAGTCCTCTTACTGCAACCGAAAGCTGCTCGGTTTCATTTTCATTCAAGTTCAAGATAGGTTGTGAACACATATTACTTGAGTTATAATTAAACATGAAAACAACCCAATTGCGTTCTTGTAGATAGGCTAACTCATCTTCATGACCCCATTCCTTGTTTTTTCTGCCTAATCAACCAATGTTTTTTCACGTAAATTCAACGATAACGGCCATCCTTCCTGGTGCCCAATGTCTTCCTCCTTCCACGCCATTTTTCTTCAAGATGGCTTGAGTAGGTCTGTGTAGTGTTGCTAATTGAGCGAGTCACTGAGTATTTAATTATTCTGTTTGATTTGACTTAATTCAAAATTTAACATTTAAATATTTGACTTTAAACTTGAATCATATAAGTCTTGAGCAAGGTCTTATTTGACTCAATTTAACTCAGTTATAATTTGAACTCGACTCGAATTCGATTCCGTTATAATTCAAATTCGACTCGTAGCTCGACTTGATAAAATAATATAATAATATAATTATATATATATATATATATATATTAATAAGTTTAATTATAATTAATTATATTTATTTATATTGAATAAATTAGGAAAGAAGTGACATAATTAAGATGGTAGGTATTCAAGTCCTTGACTTAGTCAAGGTTGTGGGTAAAATTCATGCCTATGAAAAAATTAAAGCTCGAGTCGAGCTCAAACAGTAAAAAATATTCGAGTCAAATATTATTTATTTTGGCAGCAAATATAAAAAATTAAATTTTAAGCTTTGATTAACTTTTTTTTAAATATCTAATTAATAGTTTTGACACGTAACAAAAAGTTCAAATTGAATTTTAATGTGACTTTTTTAATGATAATATGATTTAATTTGATTAATTTGGCTATAATTACATAAACAAAATTTGAAAATTTTATAGAATTATACTAAAATTTTTTATGAAAATAACTAATAATATTATGATTAAATTAAGTAAATATTAATGGGTTCATAGATCTACTTTACATCACAATTAACCATACTATAAGAAAAGATAGAATACGGTGGGAATGAATTTTTTTTTAGGCTTTTAATGATAATACGAAAGCCTATTTGTTTTTTATTTTATTAATATTATTATTTTATGATTTTACACCGCCGTCTTTCCGACTCCACCCCGCCCGGCGCCGCCCCCACCGCAACACGCACGAAAACACCTCTGAATCGACGAAACGTCGTCGCTTCCCCTCTTTTGATTAGTTCGCAGATTCGAAGTTCGTCTTCCAGAGATGGCGACGGTGTGTGCTCAATCTTTTCCTTTTTTAAAATTTAAATTTTTGTTTATTTTTAACCATTGCTGCTCTTAAGTTTGATTACTCGATTCCATCTTATTCTCTCTTGTACGATTCTCCCAGGCTCAAATTTTAGCTCTTGTGTTTGCTCTGAAATTTGCCTTAGATTGAGGTAGTTTTGTAGTTTGTCTAGGGTTTGAGCGTGAGTAGTGTTGCGATGCCATTGTCTGTGTAGCCGGATGGATTGTATCCAAGTTTTACCTCTTATTTGGGTGGTGTAGGCGGGGGGAGTTGATAATACGCATAGGAGGAAATTCGACAAGGAAGAGTACCTAGAACGAGCTCGTCAGCGGGAACAAGAGGTTTTCATCTCTTACCCAATTGTTTTGTTTGGGAAATAAAAAAATGAAACGAATTATGTGCTTTCTCTTGTTCAAGTTTTTCTCTGGTTGTCCAGGAGGAAGAGGGGCGATTAAAGTCCAAATGTAAGTCATGTCTGGGTGAAAAATGGAATTCTTAAGTTTTATTGTCTTCGAGTTTATGGCCGACGTTGATTTGTGGCTCTTGTATTCCAGCAAAAGGTCCTCCAGTGCAAAGGAAACCCTTGAAGAACCGCGATTATGAAGTTGACCTCTCTTCTCGGCTGGGTAAAACACAGGTTGTACTCCATCGTCCATGGACTTCCTGTCGCGTTATGTCATTGTAATCATATGCTTACGTTGTTGTGACTTTCTGCTGCTTAAGTTTTTAGTCTCTTAGTTTTATTATTGCTTTAAAGGCTTCTCTGTAACATTTGTGTTTTGGCATCAGGTTGTTACTCCAATTGCACCATTGAGCCAACAGGTACATCATTGTACGAAAACATACTTCTGCCAAAAAATTTCAATTCGATTTTGTGTGAGGATATGTAGGAATGATATTTGATTAGTATAAATAACTGGTCTCTGTCTTTTGCATATTCTATCCTAGAGTTTTGGACGGTAGCTTAGTTGTTTCAGCTGAAAATTTACGAATATCTGCAACAAGAGATGATAACTTCGAAGTGTTTTATGTTGTCTTATATTATTGAGTTAGTAGCCATCATAAGCACTCTTTAGATTAGAGATCTTAAATAATAAGCCAATTGTTTTTATATTCGGTGGACCTGGTTTCTCCGAAGACAAATTCCTAATTTTTGAAGGATAGAATGGAGTTCTTTCAATTTCTAGCAAGCTATCATAAATAATTTTGTTAAGTGAATCCTTGATAGAGAAATTGTGAAATCTCATCTCATCGAAATGACTTCAATGTAAAGCAAGAATTTTATGAGCAATTTTTGAAGATGAGTATGGCCTTGCATTTCGTTATGTCGATAACATGAGTTCTTTTTGTTGAGCCCATACACCCAAAACATATGTAAATCCACTTATACTACTTCGTTTATCTGAAACTAGCTGTAGCCGTCTTTCATAGTCAAATGATCAAATTATGCTTTTAAGTAAGACATCATTTCAGACCAATCACACGAATTTGTCTTCTTTATTCTCAACTTTCACGTGGAATGAGCTCTCGGCGTTTGATTGAATTCTTAGTGATATGGCCATCTTGGATTGACCTAAACCACTTATTGTTGGTAAAATATGGTTCAAGTTATTGCTTGTGCTTTATTCTATTGTCAATGTAAAAAATGTATGTGAATCAGTATTTTGCCAAATTTACTCACTATTTTATTTTATTCCTGTCTTCTTTGCCATTAGTGCGCTATTATAGCTTTCAAAGGCCTATTATAATTTTATTGTTTAATTTCCTGTTAGCTACACTTTGCTCCTTGTTACCCACAACATGTTGAATCTTTCTTTTCTTTTCTTTTTTTCAGGCTGGTTATTACTGTTCCGTTTGTGAATGTGTAGTAAAGGATTCAGCAAATTATCTGGACCATATAAATGGAAAGAAACGTATGACATGTTCCCATCTGGTGTTGATGTCTACCATGTCTGTCACTTACTCTTAGTGATGATATTCATGTTTTTCCTAAATGTCTTGATGTGTCTGATATAGATCAAAGAGCTCTTGGGATGTCTATGAGGGTAGAGAGATCATCTCTTCAACAGGTATTTCTTCTCATTAATGAAAGTATTCTCTCTTTCTATTCAGGGGTTAGATAAAAGCCAAAACATTTCCATTTTGATTTTGCTTGTATATTGAAGCTTCTTGATTTCCTTTCAATAAAGGTTCAAGACCGATTTGAAGTTCTCAAAAAGAGGACAAGTGCAGGCAGCTTTTCTGAGCGAGGTAAGGAAATAAGTGCTGATAGTTGTTTATCTTTTGTTGTAAATATTTTTGTGTGTTTGAATGACTGCTTTCATCCGAAGCTAAAATTTGAAGCACTTTGCTGAAATGATTTTAATTTTAATTACTTATGTCGTAAGGAGAAATTGTTTGTGTGTTTTTCAGATCTAGATCAAAGGATATTAAAACAGCAGCAAGAAGAAGAAGAGCGGAAACGCCAACGACGAGAAAGGAAAAAGGAAAAAAAGGTAAATGATACTGAAATGTAACAGTTGTAGAAATATATGGAGTAAGTTTTTTTAGTTTTGAGAGGAAATTAGGTGTATTGTTCTATGCACACTGTTTTGTGTCTCATGATCCTTTTTTGAAACTCTTGAAGTTGTCAAGCTATTTTGTGCTAGCATAGCATTTGTATTTCCAGCAAGTTTCCACAATCTAATTGCCCATAATCATAGTTACCTTCAACCATTCTACTTCTTGAAGTGATATCTTATTTTAACCATTCTACTCCTGATATATTTGATATTTGTGTGCTGTCTCTGAACTTGTTATAAATTTTGTAATTCAGAAAGAAAAAGAATCCGAGGAAAATGTTGAAGAAGATGCTGATGTTGCTGCCATGATGGGGTTTGGAGGCTTCCGTTCATCAAAAAAATGAAACAAACCTGCAGTTTGCCTTAAACTCTTTACATCTTTTACAGAAGTGGACTTCTATTGACAAACATGTACTCCATGCAGCTTATTATTGTATCTTTAGCATAAATGCATTTGTAAGTCACATTTTTTCACAAGTTCCTTTTTCATTTTCGCATGGGATGAATGAGTTCCAAGCATGTTGAGAGCACCATGGAATGCCTTGTCAATAGTGTTTTTAGCACATTTCATCGGTTTTTCTGACATCATCTTAATAAATCTTGTCAGTTAAACTATTCCTAGTTTGGATATACAGCTTCTCAGGTTGACCTTGGTGATGATAGTTTTCGTGGCTAAGCTAGAAGTCTAGAATGGCTATTTTTGAAAGAAATAGTTGCTATTAGCTAAATCCATGAAGCTAGTTTTCTCTGCTTTTAGTGTGTTATGATGAAATGTGTTGGCAAGGTACTTGCTACATTGCATTTCTAGTTCAGGTGTTCAGGAAAAAGTGTGGCCTGTATGCGTGGAGGATGATAATTTTGGATCTTATATTATGTTGATGTGAAATCGCGTAAGCAGGGTGGTATCTTTTAGTTGACTTTTACAACTTTACATTTTGTTCTACTTTTTTTAAGAAAAAAATGCAATGTTTTCTGTATGTTTTAGTACAAGACTACTAGACAATGTAATGAAGATCAGTATGCTCTTGCCATGTTACTATAATTGGTATGAAAAGTATTTGGTATATTCGCTCACATATGGGTAAAATTTGCCAGCCAATCTATATCTTCAACCATTCAGTTGGCAGGTGATATTTTGCTGTGATGAGAGACATCCTCAAAGGAAGAAGATGAATGTCATGACGACCCCAACCATTGACGTCACAAGACCCGCAACAACAGGCTTATTTGCGCCACCATATTCCCCTTGGATATGCCGGGCCACATTGAATTCACCTGCTTTATTATGTCCAGATTAGTATTGCATACTATAGCAACAGTGTTCGTTAATACATATTATCACTTAATGTGCATGACTATTATTTGGTTTCTTCTCCCTATGAAACGTAGTGTTTGTGAGAAAGAGTTATTATGCTAATAGGTAAAAATAGAAGTTGAGTTGGACGTAGGAAGACTAGAAATGACAATGTACCGAACGACAAAATGGCATAATGGCTATAAGAAAAATCACTGATTTCCTATTTTTGGATCGATCTATCAATGCAGCCATGAAGAAAGATAAATGTCTTTGTGATGTTAGTTCAAATAGATAAAAAGAGGAAGGCCACCAAAGTAAGTTGGATAGTGCCTAAATGAATCTTGAGGCTATGTAGAATGACAGATAGAAATAGAGAAGTGAGATTTTGGAAAATTTGAAGAATGATACGTTAGGATTTTGAAGTGTTTTTTTAACCTCTTTGGCTACCATAGCTGCAAGCTGCTTTGAGAGTTGACCTCACATTGCGGATGGTAGTTGTTACGGGGCTCCCTCCAAGGTAAAATTTTTCGTTTTCCTTGCAGTACCACACGACTTATTCCTACCCCTGGGAACACCAGCCTTCCACAAGTAGTACAACACGCAGTAAGATCTATGTACTCGGAAGCGAGTTTCGATGGAAAATTTGCAACTCTCCTTAACACGACCTAACACAGCAGCACCGCACTTGACTGTTCCAAATAGTGGTATTGTTGCAGATACCGATCTGCACGTTAAACACAAATCCCAATGCTTACACCCACACGTGCCCACCAAGCTATATTGCGTCACGCCCCAAATACCAGCACCCAGTCCCGGTATCTCAAGTCCTGGAATCCACCGAACCTGAACCCAGTACCCAGTATCGACGCGAGAAAATAATATTACGGGAACTCTTTCTCAACCTTTATTCAATTAGAATCAAAGAAAATATAAGCAATTCTAACCCAGAACTACTTGCAAGTCGTGGATAAGCAACTCTCACGATTTTGCCCCCTCAACATTTACAAAAGGCAACCTCACAACCCCAAGTCAATCCCCTTTGATCAACCTATTTTACATGCAATTGTCAGCAAGTAGGTTGTACAAGATAAAGATGTGTACCTGATCCTAAGGCAGACTCAACGACCACACACCTAGCAGTCGTCCACTTATGATCCCAACTCAGAGTCCACAAATTGGCTGCAGCAATCACAAGCGCCTCCTTGCATGATCCAGGCTATTCTTTTCACAAAGAATGCACAAGTCTTCTATCCTTTTTTTTTTTCAAACGTCCCCCCTTCACCAGAGTTCGTCCATATATATATGCTCCCACCATAAAGTGTTATCCAACTCCAAGATAAACTCCAAATCTCCCCGCAATCATTATCTCCAAGGCTACAAACCATGACATCAAAACTTATGCCTGATCACGTCCAAATTTGATCCCATGGCTTAGCTCCATCTCTATCCACATGTTGGTTGCTTCCATCTTTATCGGCAACAAGATCTGATATCTCCTTCGGTGCAAATCGGCTGTATGGTCAAACCTTCCTGGTTCGACCCTAGCCTACTCACGGCCAACATCCAGCCCAGGTCCTAGCAGAACTCCCAGCACCACTAGAATTCCTAGTGCCGCTAAGATTCCTACTGTTGCTAAAATTTCCAGCACCTCTACCTCGTCCGCTACCCATACCGCTCCAGAAACCGGCATCGCTCATTGTTGAGTTTCGCTCCTGGGATTGGCATCGCTCATTGCTGGTAGCGCAGTTTTGCTCGGTAGCACCAGCGCCCCTATCGCTTCAAATAGCGGTAGCGCCCAACACTAGTTCCGCTACAAATATCGGCACAGGGTATCGGCCTGCTCGGTACTCCAGCACCTCGCGCACCCGACACCCGCAACCCGCAGTTCGTTGACTTGTTCGGTCACGCTCGGTAATGCATGGACATGCTGCTCGGTCATGCATGGTCATGCTCGGCAGTGCTCGATCACACTGCTCGGCAATGTTTGGTACCGCTCGGCAATGCTCGATATGACTCCTACATGAGGCTGCTCGATGCTGCACCCAACACCACATCTTGGCACACCATGCACCATAACCTGATCCTTGCCTGTAACTATAACACTAGTAAGCACTTAGTAAGTTGTTTCACCACTTGGATAGCACAGAGTACCCATGTTTGGGTGCGAGATGACTAGGAATAACTCCTAAAACCTAGTCTCCGAACTATCCACGACCTAAGGCTGTAACAGTAGCCCTGTTATAGAAGACAAAGTTGTTGAGTATGGCATCAACGCACTTAAGAATGAGTTGTGTTTCGCCCAAGCGGGGCCATTGCAGTACTCATCGGTCTCCTCGGGAGGGACGTTTAGATTTCCAATATCGTTTAGACGGTAGGACTCTTGAAGTCCATTTTAAATCAGTCAATGTCCTGATAATACCTTAATGTGAACATTAATCCTCAAGAATAATAAGCTCTAGTGGCAAAGTTAATAGCATGCCAGCTGGGTATTGTTCTGTAACATAATTGGAAGACAAGGAGCTGTTAGATGCGGAGAATTTCAAATGTTTTACAACAAAAAATTTAGAGTGAAAATCATCAGATACGTACGTGAATAGCATAGAGTTGCTAGGGAGAAGACAGCTGCAGCAAGGAACAAAAAATATTTCATGACGATGCGGTTGGCCATTTGAAGGAGATGAATGTAAGCATCATGGCCGGGACCAGGCTATAGAAGTGATGAATATATATAACTTGAACATTTATATTACTTGTTGGGTACTTGGATCGTTGGATTCATATGTTACAACCATTTTCTAGACGTGCTTCCCTTTGTCATATTGACAAACAATATTTAGTATGGCAAAGCTACCCATTGAATACTACGTACAAGTGGAGAACGGGCTCGCACACTTATGAGAACGAGAAAGCGGTTTATTAAATGGGGTTGATACGAGAATACGAGAGATCAGTAATGGGCAATTGCGCACTTTTGACGCCATGGAAGTGAAGTTTGGTTGCTGAAACAAAGCTAGAGGGTAAAAAGAGGTGAGTAGTTGAGGGTTTTAAGTTTTTTGCAGGCAAGTCGCCTACTTCACTTGCTAACGGGACTTCTTCGCGGGAGCAAACAAAATCTGACCAAATATGCTCTTCCTTTTTTTGTCCGAAATACAGGTGCAGTGTCCACAAATCGGATTTACTTCTACAATACAAAAATGAGCATAATTTAAGTTACGTTCATTGTGATTTTTTTCTTACTACGTTATTTCATTCCATACCAAATATTATCGTACCTTTTTCCATAAGATAAACACCCACCTATAGCAAACTACAATCAATCACAAGGGATCAGTTCCAAATGTACCCAAATCCCAATTTCAAGGATCACTATCGAAGCCGCCGGTGTTTGTGTAACAGCAGAGGTTTTTTGCGGTCGTTCTCAAGAAGGTCAATGGTTGTTCGAAGACGGACATGAAAGGGCCAAAACGGGGAATGATCAAGTTGGTATTAAGTCCATTTGACTATCGTCTTGCGAGGATTTGTAGCACTTGCTCACGAAAATTTGGTGCCCACCTACCTCAACTCCTTTGTTAGTTAAGATTAAAAACCACTTAATCTTATTCTTTAAAAAAGTTGACACTTTCATTGTTTTCGCACATTATGTTCGCACTATCACGTCGAGTTGGAAAAAGTACTCAAGCTTGCTTTCTTTCTTTTTTTTTTTAAAAAAAAAGAAGAGTACCCGAAGGTGTCCAAGACTTTGACTGAAAAAGGCGATGTTTTTACGGGTGGCAAGGGTTGTAGATAATATTTGAAAGAGTAAAAATGATCTTGAGATTAATAGATTAATTTAACCTAACAAGACGTTTCTTACAAATGATGATAAACCAAAGTTCATCTTCTGTGTTTCGTCTTCTTTCAAATACAAGACTACTAGTATACAACAGAGTAGTAGCTGTTAATCTTTTCCTATAAGTGATTTTGCAAGCTCATCAATTTTGAATAAGCCGCAGTTGAATTCTTTTTTTAATTTAGTTTGAGAGCTAATTCTTATTCGTGGCCATCACTTGTGATTTCATTATTATTATTTTTTTCCCATGAGTCCCTGGGTCACACCTGATTTTTATGCCACCTACGTCTGTGCCCAATTCTTGGAATCTATACTGTGTCTAACAATAAAGGTAATAGGATGTTATTTGCTCTATTTTGACCTTATTTGTTATTATAATGACTATAATTAAAAATTAGCGTTTAACTGAATGTTATTAAAATATAAAGTGACATAGATCTTCTTTAAAAACTCACAAAGCGCTATAAAATAA
>JAVDBV010048965.1:0-12518 GCA_032619315.1 Piper longum | reverse complement strand
TGGTTTATTATGGAGAATGCCCTGCTTATTATAGCCTGGCTTCCTACTACTGATGCAAGTATGGCTATCACTAGCCCAGGCCATTTAACACTCTCTGCATTGCAACATTTGGTGATGAACATCAGTCATGATACATGTACATTTGGATTAGAATATGAGTCAGAGAGGAAGACCTGGGACTGATACATAAAATCAAATTTGATAGCTTGCGTGGTAGTGATGGAAGTTGGTAACTTTGAATTACCCTGTGTGATGAATAACTAAAGAGGGGGAGGGCCCTATATATAGAAAAAAACTTCTCCCCACTTCCCTCCCAAAGTGATGTGGGATTTTGCAATCCAATACAACAAAAGCTACATACAGTGATGAATGGTTTGTACAAAGACCTGAATTGCAGGATAGGAGAAGTGACCCAGATCAGCAACCATGGCCCCGGAACCTGCCACAGTTTATTCAACATCATCACCATTTTTTGGTTTCTGAAGGAAAAGGTGGGTTTTTGAATTGTGAATGTGTTCCAGTGATGCATGGCAGGATTCCTCCAAAGGACATCCAACATTGCCGGTCTTCTTCAAGAACTTGTACATGTAAGGAGAGAGTGCTTGGCAAGCATGTGGATTCCAGTACGCGATGTTGTACAAACCCGGGGAACTTATGCAAAGCAACCAGTTCAACACAACAGGCGCAAAGAAGAGGCCAACTCTGTGTCCCATAATGTTGTAGAGCAAACAAATATACCATTATGAAACAAGTGATTGGGATAGCCGCATCTGAAAAATTGGTTTTGTGAGCATTAGCATATCTGGAGCAACTTCGCTAGAAGAATGACCATGCTAGTGTTATCATCCTGTTCATTTATAGAACAAAGTGATCCCATGGTATACAACTCATTTTATATTCATATGTGGGTTTTTTCATTTGTTTGTGATCGTTGAAAGTTTCCATTATGTGGTTTTTTTTCCTTGTTAGAGATTGTCAAGGAAAAATTTTGGGCCCCCAACGATGGGACTCATAAGAAGCATCACGGATCTCTCTTAATCCAAAAGTTAGCTCAATGATTAAAACTTTTTTATCAACTAATATACAGGTCACCAGTCACCCCCATAACTAATGTACGATAAATTTAACAATCACCCACTCACACGTCAGATTACCTAAATCATCTTCACCTCACGCATGCAAGAGCTCACATATTAAAGTGAAGTTTTAAGAGACTCTAATTCGAGCAACATGCCATAAGGCAAACAGGGGCAACACTAAGACCCATTCCCACAAACGACACTAATTGTCAAGAAAAAACTTCGAGCCCCCAATGATAAAACTCATAAAAAACATCACGGGCCTCTCTTAATCCAAAAGCTAGCTCAAACATTAAGACTTTTACATCAGCTAATATACAAGTCATCTGTTACCCTATGTGGGAT
Organism: Piper longum; assembly: GCA_032619315.1. Taxonomy (NCBI): domain Eukaryota; kingdom Viridiplantae; phylum Streptophyta; class Magnoliopsida; order Piperales; family Piperaceae; genus Piper; species Piper longum. Next base: position 11,094 of record JAVDBV010048965.1, on the reverse strand, counting down.
AAACCCAACAAGATGAATCATAAAACTATATTTAAGGGCAGATTAGATGGACAACTTTCCATGCTAAACAGATGTCATGACAACTAAATTCCACCTTTCTAGAGATATGGTATGAAAATTACGATATTACAGCATTTTATAAGCCTCTTCTTGTATCCAATGATTCTCTTGAACCAGAAGCATCCTAACAGTTAGCTTAGAAAGAGCAGGCATGCAAGAAGACATGCCACGTTTATTGGAATAAGGTTCCAGATCATTTTCACTTCACCGTCCAAATCAATTAATATTAAGAAAAACGTAGTAAAGAAAGGGAAACCGCAGACTTTTAGGTTACATTCATGGTGCGCCTTGGACATTGATAGCTCTAGTCCGGAAAATGCTAAGAAAACTGTGCAATGTGCAAGAAAAACAAGTGCATAAGATAAAATGCGAAGATGCCACCCTTGAGGAATTCAATTTTACAAAGTATGGCTTCCGGAAATGGCAGGTGTGAGGACACCATCTCCAATCACCATGCAAGTACCCAGCAGGACAAAAAGGAGAAGAGCTGTGCGCAATTTCTTGTGCTTCTCCATAAAATTTTTGACCCAAGAACTGCTCTTCCTTTTCGGACGGCATTCTAGTTTGTATGTGGATAGCTCTTCATTGGCCACTTGTCTGTTGGGCAAGATACCTTAGCATGTCTACATATCAGAGAATACAGAGCAAATGTGCCCACTTGGCTGTTGGGCAAGAGACTTACCTTAGCATGTCTACATATCAGAGAATACAGAGCAAATGTGCCCCCTGCAACATTATTAAGCAAGAATAATGGCTCATATGCAACACTCTCAATCTTCAAAATCACAGTTTGGTTTATAATAATCTACCTTCACCATTGTCATCGGCTCTAAGAACAATGAAAACATATTTTAAGACGGGGACTAAAGTCGATGTCCAGAAAACAAAAGAAAGGACCCCATAGATCTCTTCATTTCTTTCAGAATATGTGATGTCCTCTGCAAATGTGCTCTCGTAAACATAAAGGGGTGAGATGATCAAGTCGCCATAAACCACACCAAGACTCTGATATGTTTAGACGAGGAGAGTGTTCCATGATTCCTTCTGCTGAACATTATAGTAAAAAAAAAATTATTTATAGACAAACCCACAACAATATTAGTAGCCAAACCATTGTCAGTAAGGCACGAACCAACCTTTGAGGAACAACATTTTCCAGACCCAAGATCCATGATTGACGGTAAAGGATAACGAAAGCTTCCTTGTTTGATCCGTCCAATGGTGCCCAATTATAGCATACTGGTGCTGAAAAAATATCAGAGATTGATGGGAAGCCTTTCAATCTTACCACAATCATAAACACCATTGAAAAGATGAAATTTGATAGCAATGCAAAGGGAGTTACAGCTTTCGGTTTCATACTCTGCTTTTCGTGCAAATGAGATTATAAAGACAAATATACATGATATATATCACAGCTAGTGACCAAGAGAGAGCCACAAAACAAGAACATGTGGCCTCATTCTGATGTATGATATTGCTTTCTCGTCAACTTACGGAACTGACAACATGGGACACTACATAGTCCGTAAGAACTCAATGAGATAAACAGAAACTAAGACTTGGGTAAGAAAATTAGGGGGGTACATGCTACCAAGGGAAGAATGACAATATGGAAAACACATTCGCGTGATCCTTCGCCAACATTGAATTAGAGGGGTGCATCAAACTGGCCGGTGCAAGATGGGACACTATAATGTGGGTTAAAAAATAATGGTAGGGACGAAGACACTGGCACAATGCTTGATACATCAGAAACCGGCAGCACAACGTACACTGGTGCAATATAGTATTACCCACCCACTTGGTGATGGGTCGGACCCTATCCAATTAAATGTGAAGTGTTGAGAGGGGAAAGCCATGATCTAGTGGAGAATAGAGATGCCGGAAAGGGGACAAGTGAGAAAGGGACATCGGCGGAAGAGAGAGCACACTGTATCAGTCTATGGCATGTGCACTTATAAACAGCCGACAGCAAGCAACCTGTTGCAGAATAGGGAACTGCTCATTTGATTATCTTATATTTTTGCCTCAAAGTTGTCATATACATGTGATTATATATCTCTGTGAGCCTGTCAGCATTTGTATTGTTGGTTTCATTAAGCAATTCTAGCTTATCTTTTTCAAGGGGACTTACTTTCTCGAGTTTTTTTTCTAGTATCTGAGCTATATGGATTATGGAGAGCATGCACATCTAATCACATGACTCTTACCCCTGAGAACAATGCCAATCTAAAAGACTATACCTCTAGCTGTTACCCGTGTCAGATAAGTAGTTTTGATCTGAGCAGATACCCAAAAGAGACGGAATTGCAGCAATCATCCCTTTACATTAAATAGTAACTGTCTACAATGACTACTTATACTGAAGATTAGAAAAAGAAAAAAAAAGATTAGAAAGAGATTACTTACAGAAAGAAGATGGCGAATGAAACAAGCAATGTCTCTACAGGAAGCTCATCAGTCGCCAAAGCAATTCCCACAAGGAAGATCCAAATAGACGGGCAGGTTGTGGTAGATGCCCACGCCAAAAACACGAGAGATGAGGAGCAATTCCATTGCAAGGTCTTCTTTCACGTGACCAACCTCGTGAAAGCGGGAACCGGCTAAACAGTGAACAGCACATCTCTTAGGCCTTACCAACCATTCCTCTCTGCCACCTTCTGACAAAAACATTGCAGCTTTTCCCTTCAAAATCCTCTTTTCCTGCACAGTGAGCCCTTCCAATCTCATCTTTACAGCTTTGTCAGAGAACCTACCTTTCGCTTTGCCCAAATAATCTCAACAAACGCACTTTACTGGGGTAGTACCCATTCTAAGATTGGAGGGAGTCAGACGGCATGACCTTCATTTCTCCATGCTGTTTAAATGTCTTTTCACCTTCCCGGGCTTCCCACACATATCGTCCTCGGCACGTTAGCTTCCAATTTATGGGTGCGCCACCCGCTGTCTCATGAACATTTTGGACTAAAAAGTGGTAGACAATAGCATTAAAACAACAAACTGAGATAGAAATATTGTTGATGGTGATTAGTTATTACTGCTACTTTTGACTAGCCAGCTTCAGGATTGTACACTATTGTTGGCTGACTTTCACTGGTACCCGAGTCCCCCGACCTAACACTTTGGCATGCTTTGAAGATGACTGACAAGCTCGATCGCCACCTTCAACAGGGAGATTCCATGGAGACAGTGCATTTGTCACAGAAAAGTCGAGCTTCTGCTGCTTAAGATCTTTGCGATTTGACATTAAAAAATTAAAAACCAGTTGATTTGATCAGGTTCACGTTTAGCCATTACTGATTCGTTTACCTGCCCAATGCCCATGTCTGATTTCGATCCAGATAAGATTATAGTACTGTAGTTCTTTACATCTACAGTACTGTATATATGGAATAGAATAGAAGCAAGAACGTAGAGTGGAAACAACACTTTCTATGGATTGAAAATAAATTGAGATTCGAACGTCGATTCTTTCTAAATTCACCGGAAAATCTGTTTAATGTCGGCCAGAATTTTCCCACCGAAGAAGATTGAAATTAGTGCTGCTTAGTTCGCATCATCCTGCTGTATAATGAGATTTGTGCACAGGGATTTTGCTCAGTCAGAGAGGCCGAGAATCACGTGTCAGCATTGGTTAAGCAGTCGTTATAGCTTAAAATATGTAAAAGCAAATTGGATTGGACACTCATCACGTAACAAGTAGCCTACAGTGAACTATAGTATCTGGTGCATGTCACACAGTAGGTAGAATGGCTTTGATAAATTATTGGGTGGATGAGTTATTGCTTGTTTAACTAGTCATAGATTAGGAGATTGGTCTTAGATGATAGATGGGTAGTTGTTTGATTTTTAATTGGAGTACCAAAATATGGGGTACCCTTTGCTGAGTTAGCTCATCCCTTGAGTTTGCATATCTGCTAGAGGGAGGGAAACTAGTTTTGCCGGTGAGAGCAAAGAGAAGAAATTAATGACTTTTACTGATAGTTTCTTTTAGAATTATAAGGGCGAGACTAAGAACAAGGCCCATGAATTTTTAACAGAACCCAAAGACATCTTTGGAAAAGGAGGCGGCTCAAACCAGCGGATGAGCAAGGTAAATAATCTTATACCCATCTAAAAATAAAATTATCATTAAAATAAGGCTGAAAACTAGCCAAAAAATTGTGCCACGTGTAAGGTACATTCAAAAATTATTAATAATATATATTAAAAATATACAAAAATAATTTCCAAAAATATTTTAACTATTCATTATTTTTATATTTGCTTATTCACAAGTGATTTAGTTTTTTATATGAATCTAAATTGATTGAAACGTATTACACTCTAATTAAAAGCTTCATCTCTAATATTTATTTGTAATACCTGATTTATAATAGAATAAACATTTATTTAATACAATCTTATCAATTAATCGATATTATATTTACTAATGTATTATTTTCGAAATTCTACTAACTTGAGAATTATTAAACTCAAAATAAGACTTAATTTTAGATGATTCAGATTTTCCATTTCTATTTACAAGAGAGGAAGGCTAAAATACCACTAGTTACACATAACAATTTTTAGTAATAAGTAATATTTTCTTGGATAGGAAATACAAGATAATATTATAAATAATTAGAAGAAGCATGATATGACACAGGGCTAGTTAAAATTTTCAACTTTGTATACATATACTACAGATTTATAATATAAAAGTCCGCATATAAATGAAAACACATGAATTAGCTTTGTCAAAAATTAGTAACATATATTACAGGCTTAAAATAGGGAGGGGACGTCTCTTTTGGCTTGCATGCATGGGAAGTCACCGCCTTAAATCCCCCGCTACAAGTTTCCTCGCCGCCTCCACTTTTTCTTCCTTATTTACGAAGACTACTCATCCTCGTCGCATCTCTCTCTCTTGTAATCAATCAACCAGCTCCCATCGATCTCCGACTCGCTTTTGCCTTCGCCGGCCATCGATCAATGGCGACCACAATCTGCAGGAAGCGATCTAGTTCGTTGGAAGACCCCCTCGACGTCGCCGGCGTGGTCCACCACCAGTACAAGAGATTCCGCCTCTCGTCCCCGCCCCGCCCATCGCCGCCGCCCACCTCCGCCTCTCCTCTAGAAGCCAACTGGGTCGCCCGCATCGTTAACGGCCTGTCCGGCGCCTCCACCGTCGACGATGCCGCGTCCCGCACGTCATCCGTCCTCCGAGAATTCGAGGCTGCCGTCGAGGGGCGAATAGTCGCGGAGGCGGCGGAGGCTCTCGCGAAGGAGAAGGTGGCAATGGAGGGTGAGCTCAGGGCTATGGCCGTGGAGAAAGGAAGGTGCCAAGAAGAGGCGGGAAAGGTGTTTGAAGAGGCGGTGAAGCTGAAGGAGCAGGTTGATGGGCTGGTGAGGGACAATAGCCTGCTCAAGAAGGCTGTGCTGGTCTTGAACGAGAGGGTGCAAAAGCAAGAGCTTGAGAATTATACGTTGAGGGCTCATCTCAACCAGGCTTTGCAGGGCAGTTCTGGTTTTAGGCCTCCTCGGTTTGATGATCATGTCTTCTAACCTTCGTTTGTTTTTATTTTAGGTGCAATTTGTGTATGATCTTCCCTCCCCTCTTATGAGATATACTCACCTACCACTTTTCTTTTTCCAATTTGGTTACTTAAATCATAAGAACTATTCTTTTTGCAATTTAAATGCCTTTTTTATTTGATAGAAAATGAGAGAAAAATAAAATTAAAATATATTTGGGACAGAAAATAAAAGAATTTCGTAAATGTGTCTGAGTTTGGATTAGACAAATAACAGGGAAGTCATTCTCCCGGATGCTTTTGGTTTAACAAGGAAATCTTGATAGAAAACAAATTAAATTTGGGGCGAATCAATATATTTTCAATCAATCCAAACCAAAAAAAGCCAAATTTTTACTCAACCAAACTAAACTTTTGTTCGGCAATTTATAAATCAATTTTAATAAAATATTTAATAGAATATAATTATATTTGAGAAAAGATTACTCGAGCAGAAAAATTTCCTGCTCAACAAATCAATCTCTGTGACTAAAAGGGCAGACCAAATTAATTGTATCATAAAAAACCTTAACCCCTTCAACTGTGAAGCAAGTTAGCAGCCGGATCTAGATTTGGTCGGCCGCCCTGGCAGCCTATATAAACTGATCTAGCCGGAGGGTGTCTAGGTACAGCCAACCACGGTCTGATCCAGGTGCTCATCACAGTCAACTATAAATATGGCCGCACCTTTCATATATATATTTATAATATGTTAAATTTGGTTTTTAAAATGTCGAATTGAAGTATGATGGGTAGTCTAAAAATTTGACTTTTTTATTTGGGGATTAAAAACATATTGATTCGCCCTAAATTTAATTTATTTCCTAATAATATTTTATTTCTTAATTCAAATACATTCAATAATTTTTTTTTTATCAAAACTATTCAAGTCAGATACGACGGCTACACAATGAGATTTTGGGCACTTAGACCTGGCAACCCTCGGCTAGATGTTGCTGGAGGATGGGTAAGTCTTACTACTGGCCGAGAAAGGAGTGGTTTTGATTTTTTAATTATGATATAATTTTGGTTGTCTTTAAAATCAAATGGCTAGATTGATTCTGGGCCAAAAATATTTTCAAGCCCCAATCAAAGGCGATCGATCCAGACTTTAATATTTCAAAATTAAAGCATCTTCTTAAAAATATGTTTTTAGACCTACATTAAATAATTAAATTTTGGGTTTTATTTTTATTTTTATTGAATTATGCTTTCGCCCTTTCACGTCTAATATACACCACACAAAAATTAAATATGAATATATCATTGAAATTTAAGAACACTTACCACAAATATAATTTCTATTGATAACTAAATATAAAACCAAGATTAAAAACACAACTGCGATTTTAAAACATTGGTAATATACTATGATTCCTTTATCAACCTTATTTCTTTCATTTTAATCCCATGCAAACTATGCATAGTTTTAAGCAGTCATGACGAAAAAACCAGCCCACGTTTACTTTGAATTTTTAATAAAATAAAACAACCCTGTTAACCGAAGCCAAAAGATTTAGTGCGGACAAGTATATATAACCAGATTTAGCTGCGGCCCGAGAGAATTCGATTGCGGGCTTGAGCACGACCATGAACCACGTTATAAAGGCCATGTTATAGCTAAATTTTTACTATATATTTTATTGTCGGTTAAATGTTTAATATATAATTAAATTTTCATCACTTTATAGATCAAAATTTAATTATATTAAGTTGGTTCAAATGTACAATTATTTAAAACACTCACAAAATATAAAATACTGCAACTTGTAAAATTTTGGTAATTTAACAAAATAAATAAGGAAATAAATAAATAAATAATCTAAATTAATTATCAAAATAATACTTTGATAATTAGAAATTCCAAGACTAGGTTAAGGAAGAAATGAGTTTTATAGCAACATATAAGAAAATTAAATAATATTTGGTTACATCAATAAATTGATCACATTAGACAAGTTAATACTCCTGTCATTATATTTAAACTTAAAGATGATGTTATAACTAAATTTTTACTATATATTTTATTATCAGTTAAATATTTAATATATGACTAAATTTTCATCACTTTATAGATTATAAATTTAACAATCTTAAGTTGGTTAAAATGTACAATTATTTAAAACACTCACAAAATATAAAATATTTAAAATTTCAACATTTTGTAATTTAATAACATAAATAAGGAAATAAATAATTTAAATTAATTATCAAATGATATTTTGATAATTAATTTTTTCAAGACTAAGTTGAGGTAGAAATGAAATTTATAGTAAAATATATGAAAATTAAATAATATTTGGTTAAATCAATAAATCAATCACTGTGGACAATCTAATATTACTGAAATTTATATTTAAAGTTAAATATGTTTTTATTAGCTTAATTGTGTAATATTTTTCTTAATTGTTTTTTTGTTACTTTCGTGTAGAATAGTCGGCAAATGAATAAATTGGCCAGCCAAGCGGCAGCCTAACCAGCCACAGAAAGTGTTTTTTTTAAAAAAAACCCCAATATGGATAAAATTATTTTTCTAGCCAATGGGCAGCCGACATCTAAGTAGCTGCTGGCCAGCCACAATCTTCGTCGTCAAGGTGGGTTCTGTGACTACTGTACAGAGCAGAGCCCCATATGTGGTCATGACTCATGGCAAGAGTCGCTTGGTTACGCAACTATCAATAACCTAATTAACTAAAATATGGTATGGAGAATTAAAGAATGGAGAAGGCTCACGGTGGGGAGTTGTTACAGCCTTCAGATGCATTGATTTATTATTTGCTTTCCCTTTTAATGTTTTCTTCCATCTGTCAATCTTTGGAGTATTGGAGTAGGAGGCCATGGCTTTCCTGGAAGATCAATTTGCTTTGACGTGATGATAATCACTTTTCATAACAACAAATACAGCACGGGAATATCGTGAAAGGAAACACGACATTTAAAAAATAAAATGAAAAATATCTGAAACGAAGAAACCAAAGAACAAATGCTGTTGACAAGTATGAATTAGTAAGAATTAAGAATGGTTTAAAAATATCAAAGCATATATATATATATATAGAGGGAGAGAGAGAGATCAGTGGGGCTGTTAATGAAAAAGTCAAGAAAGGAAGCGGTGCATAAGAATAGGCAGCATGAGCTGTATCTTTTAATTAACTACCTAACGCTGTTTAATTAATAATTTAATAATATTTAGAATTTATATTTAAAAATGTATTAATAGATTAGAAATAAATCTTATTTCTTACAGAAGAGTAATATTTTTATCAATAAAAAATTAAAAATAAAAATTGTAAAATATTAAAAGACTCGTGGTAACAACTTGTTAATATAGACGGAGACGCATCGCTCCCACCTCAAATCCCTTTTATGGGGCCTACAGTTTCTTGAGAGCCGTACACGTGTCCGGCATCGACCCGATTTCTACGGCCGACTCCCGGAACAGACTGGAAAGCCCGGCGCTGTTGTCGCTTTTGTCCGGTTGAAAGGGTATTATTGTAAATTTATCCTATCTAATTTTAAGTCATATATGTGAGGAATATAACGTATAAAAATAAAATAAAATAAGAATAAAAATTTTAATTTTAATTTTTCCTCTGAGATGGTCGAACTTTACTTATTTCATTAGATGAGGACAATTACACGAATAAAATTTTATTTTTTACTATATAAAAATTATTATCATTTTTTAAGTTTAACGCGTGTATATAATTGATCTAAAAAAAAGACAACATAATTTTTTTAAAAAAAATTTATAGTAAACTTAAAAATATTGCAAATCCAGTCAGTCATCGGAGTCGAAGAAAAAATAATAATTTTTTTATGATAAAGTTTTTTTCGTTCTTGAAAATTCATATAAACGTGGTTTATTTTTTAAAAAAATTAATAAAAAAAATTTAAAAGAAAGAAAAGTCAGTCGTCAAAAGTGGGTCGCTCTGCTCTCTCTCTTCTTCTCTCTTGTCGGCCGTTTGGTTGGAGACCTTCATTCATTCCCTCCCGCCGGTCAGTCTTTCTCGCCGGTCACCCAAAAGCCTTTAAATTTTTTATTCTTTGTTCCCGAGTGGTGTTGAATCTGCCTGGTGGTTTGATGTTATCCTGCTCGGTTTGTTTTTCTCGGGCATCCCTTCATTGTCTGCTCATCGTTTGCTGGGTGGTTGATTTGGTGCTCTCATCTTGATGTTCGTATTGCCGGATGCGTGTTTCGTTTTTTAATAGCATTTTTTGGTGTGGTTTTGGCGGTAAAAAACGATTACTTTTGGTGATGCATGGACTCTTTTTCTGTCTCGGCTGATTGCTATTTTTTTTTTCACCAAAAAAAAAACTTAGTAATTGGTTATTTGTTCTGTTTTTTATCATCTCAAATCTTAGCGGCCAAAAAATTTGTTTTAAAGGTATTTTAGATTGTTCAGAAAATTAATGCTCTCTTCTACAAAGATGATGCAAAAGAACGATTTTTATTTTCTTTTTTTTTTGTAGTTGTTTGTTCTGGTGGGAAAAAAATTCCTGGATAAGCCGCTTTCGATTTGGTTGCTGGATGGCTGTTCTTTTTTGATGATTTATTTATCCTATTCAATATGTGATACGATTTGTAGAATAGATTTGTGATTATAAATTTCACTGTAATATGTCTCTACTGCAAGGTGGAGGTGCCATCTTTTTTTTTTATTTAATTTGCATTTATGTTTTGATTTAATCCGCTAAATAACGGCTTAAAAGTATTGTTATTAATTGTCATGTAATCTACGCAAACATTTTGAGTAGATTATTTTTTAATTTGTAATTTAGTCTCAAATACGAGGAGCTATTTCTCCAGATCTGTTGTTTGAATATCATGCCTGAGCTCTTGCCCTTTTTTTATATATTTTCAATCTATTGGGTATATATCATGGGTTGCCTCTAATTTCCTATGCGCATACATTTTCAGTGTTTCTAGTTGGGAAGCAAAAAAACAGGGAATGCTGAAAGATGTGCTTGACTGCTGACAAGTCGTTTGCCGTGATCTACAAGGTTACCGCTCAGGTTGAGCTTTCCTTGTTTATTTTTGACGAGATTGGGCATGAATTAGCAGACTCAGACTCTCTTGCGACCCTTAATGGGCGTGCAACTTACAAGAAACCTGTCGTGCTAAATCACGACCTGTGTGAAGACGGCTGAACTGCTTCGTTTGTAGAATCCCCTTGATTTAAGTAGCTTGCGTGGTTAATAAGTGAGGAGGTGTGTGCTTACGTTTTGTGTTTGTAGTATATCATAAATATCAGTATGGAAAATAAAGGGCACATTCTGATGCATAAGTATGAGTTAGGAAGGCTGCTGGGACAAGGTACATTTGCAAAGGTGTACCATGCAAGGAATCTGAAAACTGGTCTGAGTGTTGCCATCAAGGTGATTGATAAGGAGAAGGTTCTGAAGGCAGGGATGATTGATCAGATTAAGCGGGAGATCTCAGTGATGAGGCTGGTGCAACATCCACATGTAGTTC
>JAVDBV010048963.1:0-14446 GCA_032619315.1 Piper longum | reverse complement strand
CATGCGCCCCCAGCCCCTGAGGTAGGAGGGCGGAAGCGGGGTCAGCGGTGGACGGGCGAGGTCGGCAACGGCCGGGGGAGGTCGGGGACGGCCGCGAGGTAGGGGGGCGGAAGAGAGGTCAGCAGTGGACGGGCGACGTCGGCGGCCGGAAGCGAGGGGGGAGGTAAGGGCAGAGGCGAGGTCAGCAGTGGACGGGCGAGGTTGGCGGTGGCCGGGTGAGGTCGGAGGCAGAGTTGAGGTCGGCGGCGGTGGCGACGGCGTCAGGTTAGGGTTTAAAATACAAATTCTAATTTTACCCATGCTAAATTAATTTATTTAATATCTAAATGAGAGTAATTTAGTAATTTTATTATAAAACCGATTTTTTCCTATTCACCCCGTTTCCGAACCGGTTTAGAATCGGTCGGAATCGTGACGAATCGGCCGATTCTAAGCCCGATTTACCCTTGACCGATTCAAAACTAAAATCGGCTTGAATCACTCCCGAGCCGATGGAATCGGCCGATTCTCACAACTATGCATAAGTCACATTATCATTATTTAACTATTTATTAATAATATTTTATTTAATTAATATAATAATAAATTACAAAAATAATACTAAAGTATGTTTTTCTGAGAAACTTGTCAATTTAATCTATTCATCAAGTTAAACCACGGTCAAACTTCAACCACATTATCAATATTTAATTATTTTTTACCATATTAAAGTCTTTTTTTTAAAAAAAAGGTTGTAATTGATTTTGACTCGAAAAGCAAACAACATGAACAATATTTTTTAAAAAAAAATAAACAAACAAAAAAAACCTTTTGAATAGTACAATAAATTTCAATTAAATCACAAACCAATTTAATTTTTTTGTGAGAATTTTATTATTTCCAAGAATAATAAATTTGTGTAGCCTTTTACTCTTGACGTCGCCTTTCTTCCTCCACAACCCGCCAGCCCTTGTTGTGGCCTTCTTCGCCCCCCATCTTTCCTTCCCCTTCGACCCCCCACCCTCCCCTGCGCTACCCTTCCCCCTTCCTACCCACTCTCGGCATTCCTACCCCTTACCATATCTTACTCCTCCCCCCACTCTCCATGCCAGGCAATTTTTTCTATTCAACGATATATGCTGCTGAAATTCGGACGGGCGGGCGACCATCGTGTCCCCTGCTCGCCGACACTGGTGTTTCGGCGAAATATATCGACCAGATGCCGAAAAAAACATTAGGTTAGAGGACTTGCTAGTTGGTGGGTTTTGTTGATTTGTTAAGGTTTTGATACTTGGATATGATGAGGAGGTGATTTTTTTTACGTTATGATTACTCAGGCAGGCCGGATGCGTTACTTCTTGCTCCCCTTTTCTAGAGAGGGGTGTGTGGTGGGGGACATGGAGTTTCTGGGTTCACTGTAGGAATAAATGGCAAACTTTAAAAAAAAAAACGATTGGAAGCAAATGAGTGTGACTTAGGCTTGTTTATGTGCTTGTTCTTATTGTGTAGGCATCTGGATTGCTTGCTGCTGCTTGATGATTTTTCCGTGTTGAGAGTCTTAATGGTGATTAAGAGCTTATCGACGAGCAGAAAAAGTGGTGATTGAAGTTCTTGTTTGTTCCATTTTATTTTATTTTTTTATTTGTTTCTGTTGCGACTTCTGTAGGTAATAATATGAGGATTGATTGTCAACTATGAGACGAATGCCTCGTATAAATGTTGACTGATATGTGCTGCTGTGTTCTTGCCTCTCTGCTGATGGTCAATTAGCAAGATCTGATTCGATCATATTTTGCGAGTATTGATCTGCTTAAATGCATCTTTTAAGATTGGGAGATGGAAGTTCTTGCTTGTTCCCGTGATATTTCGAGTATTTTCTTATTTGGTTTCTTCAGATTGTAGTAGTTTCATTGTGTAAAACTAGTTCCTTGAAAGGGGGGAAGTTGGAATATGTTTTCGGCATACAGATGGCTACCTTACGAAGCATCCCAACTGCCTATATGGATGCTGAGAGTGTGAAGTCCTTTTCTCTCCCATTTCTACCTCATTACTTGTAAATAAAATATTACTGAGCGTTGAACGAGGGAATTTAAATATTTTCCAGATATCTGACCCTTCAAGTGCAGCCAATGTTCTTTACAGATGCTATAATAATCCATGCATGGCACAGAAGTTCATTGATGTATTGGCCAAAAAGTAGAACTTCAGGCATTCTTGGGAGTCAGTAAGTGCCATGATTCATTCAATGGTGAGGATTGGAAAGAAATCTGATGCACAAACCCTCAGTCTTTCAGGTGGTGAGGAATGGTTGCTCATCGAGACAGGAAATTGCCAGGTCAATGATTTCTGCATATAAGTATTGTGGTGCCACAAATCTGCAGTCATTTGATCTGTTGCTAAAGACATATGTGCAGGTAAGAAAATTGTCTGAGGCATCACTATTGTTTCGAATTCTAAAGGATTAGGGGCTTATGCCATCCATTCATGCTTGCAACAGTCTTCTTGGAGCATTGGTTCGGGCTGGGTGGATTTCTTTGTCATGGGAAGTCTAAATAGAAGTGATTCACAGTGGAATCCAGTTGAATATTTATACATTGAATATAATGGTTAATGCATTATGCAAGGAAAAGAAAATGGGCAAAGTAGACTTGTTGATAAGTGAAATAGCAGAAAAGCATGGCATATTTCCCAATATTGTGACTTATAATACATTGATCGAGGCATTTTATCGTGATGGAAATTTGAACGAAGCATTCAGATTGAAGTGTGGTATGTTTGAAAAGGTGTTGAGGCCTACTGTTCAGACATATCATTCTGTCATGAATGGTCTTTGTAGATGCGGAAAATACTGTTAGGCAAGAGATTGTTTGATTGAGATGTTGAGCTCTGGCTTAAATCCTAACACAGCGACCTATAATATATTGATGAGTGGCAGAAAAGATGACTTAGTTGAGGCATCGAGGACTTACTCCGAATTGTTGAGGCATGGGCTATTTCCTGATTTAGTCACTTTCAGCTTGATGATTGGGTTGTTGTTGAGGAAAGGGGATATTGATCAGGGCATGAGATATTTTAATGATATGAAGATCATGGGCTTGGCTCCAGATAGCATAATTTACACAATGCTTATTGATGGATTTTCCCAATCGAGCCCAGTCTCTGAGGCTTTGAAGTTACGAGATGAAATGGTGGAGCAAGGGTGTATTCAAGATGTAGTCACATATAATGCAATTCTGAAGGGGATGTGCAATGAAATGATGTTATCTGATGCTGATAACCTGTTTGCTGAAATGGTGGAGATGGGAATAATTCCTGATTGTTGTACGTTTACAATTCTCATCAATGGTTAATGTAAAGCTCTTTGTGCTGAAAAAGCATTAGGTTTATTTGATACGATGACAGAGAGGAATCTCAAGCCAGATGTTACATACAACACTTTGATTGATGGGTTTTGCAAGAAAGGTGATGTTGAGAAAGCTAATGATTTGTGCGACCACATGATCAGTCAAGGCATATCTCCTAATCATGTAACATACAGTATAATGATAAATGAACTGTGTAATAAAGGATCTCTGGTTGAGGCGCTTAAGTTATGGGGTGAAATGGTTGGTAAGGGTATTGCACCAAATGTTGTGACTTATAACTCTGTCATGAAAGGGTATTGTTGGTCAGGAGATCTACCAAAAGCACAAGGCTTTTTTGGAGAAAATGATATCAGATGGTGTTGTCCCTGGCAATGTGATGTACAACACTCTTATTCACAGATTTGTCAAAGAATGAAAAATGGGTGAAGCTTTGTCTTTTCTTGAAAAAATCAAAAGTCAAGTTGTTTTCCCTGATATAAAACTTTTAATATACTTATATGGGGGTTTTGTGATCAGGGTAGAATGCAAGATGCCTATATGGTTTTCAAGATGATGGTAAGAAAAGGTGTGGAACCTGATAAATCCACTTATTACTGGATATGTGGCTCAAAACCACCTAAAGAAAGCATTTCACTTGCATGATGAGATGCTGCAAAAAGGTTTCATGCCAGATGACAATTTTTGATTGACATCATGAACTCCTAATTCCTGGACAAGGCTAAGTGGAAAATTACTATCGTTCTCATTGTGCTGTAGACAATTATAATGTCCTTTGTATTCTGTTGGTGCCAATACAAAAGACAGCAAGCTACATCCTTGCACGCATTGGATACTTCATCATCAACTAGTTGAACACCTTCTTACTGGTCAACACTTCTCAAGCGTCCTAGAAGATTTATTTATGATTTCCACATAGCTTTGTTATATTTTGCCTGACAAAGTGACACTGTTTAAAGCATATATATTGGGTTGCAGAGAACTTTGCATGACATCAAAGAGCTATTGGCTGATACAGCTTTTGTGCTGCTTGTGACATGCAGTTTATTTCTTTTGATGCAAGGTTAAACTGTTCAATTGGCCTCGTTTTGGTGCATTAAATACCCTTGGACTAGACGTCTAGAATCTTGGTTGTTTCACAAGGTCCATTCGGTGACATGTTTCTTCTTCTTTTCTTTATTTTTTATTCAAGGTAATGTATATTCTGGATCTATTGTTTTAGTCACACTCTTTTCCTGCCTTTCAAATTGGAAAGTCTCTGAATTTGAGAGTGGTATTTCTGTTTTCATGCAGTTAGAAAAGGACCTGTACCTATATTTTTGAGTAAACCTACTTTAGTGTTCACTTTCCAGCAAGGTAATTATAAAGCCAGATTGATATTATTTTGGACGTCTTCCAGAGCAACTTTGACAGCCGGGCTAACTTATTTGTATGCCAGCTCTTTTCATTGAGATGGTTGGTTGCCTCAACTGTACGAAATCTATAACAAATGATCGGCAAGAGTACAATTATCGGCGGAAAATGAATCTCTCATGCTGACAGCACACATATATAAAATCACAACAGATACTGGTTACTGGCCACCACCTGATTATAGAGGTGCAATTTTATGTTATTTTAGCCATTGAGCGTATCATGTGGCTAAGCATCAGGTGAAATATTATGATTGGCAATTTAGCACTGCTGGAAGATTAAAGGTTGTGAAGCCTGCAGCTGTATTTTCACGAGGCCAAATGATGGGCCAATAAGCAACCATTGGCAAAAGTCACATTGACAGACACTTTTGTTTCGACTAATTTGCGCTCCTATTGAACCATAAAATGTTGAGGGCCTTCATGTTTGATCATGAGAAAGCTAGCTGTTTGTATGGAGACATTGGCAACTACTACAGGGCAGCCACTTTTGTTCAATACAAGTTCTCTTCTAATGGTTGCTTCTTCATGGGTAAATTAAAGGTAATGCCCAGTCCAAAGCACTTCTGTGGCACTCGTTTTTTATCAGAATTATTAGCATTCTTGGTACGTTTTATCATTTAGATTTGACTAATGTTGCAAAAAGAACATGGGCCACCATTCATCATATAAAGAACTCTGACGAGCAAAGCGGTTGCTTGTCTTCTTTATTATACGTTTATATGTTGTTAAGTAGGGATATCTGTTATATTAAGCTAGCTAATACATCATACTAGCCAAAATAGCATCACATAATAGTAGACTATAAGATCATACAAGCATATATAAGCAAATTAATGTAGAGAATCATCGACCAAAGCACTCTCATCACCAATTCTCTAACAGTAGGCAACACACTTCTTCCTGCAGTCCATGGTGCAGCCACCACCGCCGCCACCTCCACCGTAGTTCTTGCCTGAGCTGCTGTATGACTTGAAACATTTCGCCGGGCAGGTGAGCTTCTTGTTGTAGCAGGGACCCTTCTCTTTGCACACCACGGAAGGCCTAAACACGCCACTCCTACTATACCCGCCACTGGGGCCGCTATACCCTCCGCCGTATCCACCTCCCACGATGTCAGCGAAGCCCGGTGGAAATCCGAATCCCGGTATGTCGAATCCGCTGCCGGGGCTAAAGAAGCCTGCACCACTGGACTTGGTGGGGGGATTCTTCTTGGCCTCGGGCCTTGCAGATGAAACAGCAGGTGGTGCAATTGCTAGAAAGAGCAGTAATACCAGAGTGAGAGCTAGAACGGAGCCAAACCCATGATGGGTAGCCATCGTTGAGGTTGTGGAGATTACGTCTCAAGTGGGCAGTTTGTAGCAGATGAAGGGCGTGAGTGATGGAAGGGGAGAGGAAGATAAAGGCGGGTGAGAACATGATGGCCATTAGAGGGGCAGGTAGGGACTATATTTAATGGATGGACGTGAGCTATATGTCAAAGTGAGGAGGAGGAGATGCATTAAAGAGGAGGCAGGGGGGATTGGAGTTGGCAGTTGATATTAATTTGCATTTAATCTTTCTGAAGACTCAGAGGATTTGCACCGGCTTTCGGTGGGGAATTGGTCACTCTGTGGCTTGGACGTGATCATGGTCTCCTCCGTTTCATAGATGGACACAGTTGTAGCAACAAAACAAAAAAAAAATATAAGTTTTATTTATCAACTTATTCTTTTCATACACAAATGTCGTATTCTAGTGTACAATCCCATCACCATGTATAATTGATTGTGACGGGAATGAGAATTGAAAAAAATAAATAAATGAAAGCAAGGGAAAATATACTGAATTAATTAATATGTTTAGTTGCCATTACAATGACTGCATATATTATCATCCATCACCAAAAAGAGTACAATATCCAGAGTCTCTTCAATGGGAGGGAGGGCCCTCAGAGCCTCCTCTATTTCAGTCAACTTAATTCGATGCAGACACATTTATTATAATCCAGGTCAATGTATCCACAAATAACAATAATAATAGATTGTTTGCAATTTTGAGAAAATAAAACTTGGATTATGAATAATATTAAAAAAAAATAACTATAATAACCAATCATAACTTGAAGTTGGGCTTTTTGCTAGGAAAGGAGCATCTCTTACTTTCTTTTTTAAAGAAAAGGAAAAGAATATTTTGAGCTCATTAGCATTGCATAATAGATGGATATGGGACTGTCCGTGGTTAGTCGAGTACATCGTCCTTCAAGCCTTTTTGTTTAATTGTCTGTCTGTCTACTAACTTTAGCACTGTCGACAAAAAAGACACTTTCTATTTGCATTAAATGGATTCACGTCCCACAAATGTGCATCATCTGGGTCTCTGGATATCATTTAGTCAACCAAACCTCGTTCTATGGCAACAAATTTCTATCACGACTTTTAGCTCTGCCTCTAATTGCGCCTAAATTTCATGGGTCGGTGGTATTTTAAAGAAAACAAAAATCTGCATCAAAACAGGAACAGCAATCATTTTTTTGATAATATATGAATCAACCAAATCACCAAAGGAGCCTCATCTAGTTTTACAGCATAAATTGCCCATTTCATGATTCATCGGCTTGACAAAGTCATCTAGTTAGTCTCACAAAAATCGTCAAGTTCTTACAATCAAAACGTCCACTTGCCCTTCTTCAATATATACATGAATCGCCTGTCATCCTTATCCATTCAATTATCACATTTATTATTTATTCGTTTCATCAATTATAAGTACAAATCATTCGTTCATTCCAAAAATATGTAAGATATTGCGCAATATATAATTTATATTAGATAAATTTTAATTTTATATTTAATATCTTAAATATAAACTATGATTGACTTTAAATATAGTATCCAATTTAAATAGAAATAGATAATTTTTTATTATTAAGAAGTTAGTTCGTGACCTTCTGCCGTAAAAGATATTTTTATTATTCTTTTAAAAAGATCAAAGTTGTAAGATTCGAATTCGTGGCTCACTACATGATATATTTTTATATATTTTCATATTTTTTTCTAGTATTTTGATTGATCCATCCTCTCACTATTAATCTCATGTCCGCATTGAATTCATTTTATACTATATGTCTATATATCTATTTATCTAAATATACATCCCATTACATATATCTAGGATACATTTATGAAGGCGGAACCTAGGATTATTTAAGTATGGTGCTGCTTTTAGTTTGGACGTAATAAAGCAGGCATTAATGAACAACGATTTTTTTTTCTTTTTTACTTCTGCCCATCCATTATGATTATAGGTACGAACCATTACATTAATGCAAAGACTAGATAGTTTGCCTGCAATTGATTTCACATGGAGACCAATCATCACAATTTAAAGGAATTAACTTATACAATAATTGAAAAATATATATACAAAATTATAATGAATAAGTTAGATTCTTCACGAGCCAAAGTAAAAGAATATAAACAACGGGCAAACTGAACTAAATTCAATAATTTCTTACATGCAAAATTCCAAAAAAAAACTATTTTACAATAAGACTGATACAATGATACAAAGGAGTCCATAATGAAGCGACGCCTATCATAAAGCACCATATACAATATATTCCCTTAGCAACCATCATATATGATACATACAGTTGCAATATACAACAACACATCATTACTATACACGCCAACACAAATATTATTCACTTGTTAGCTCAACAGAATTGATTCTTGAAGCTTCCGGGACGAGTCATCTTTATCAAGCTTAGAAGTTGTCCATGAAAAGAAGTTTGCAGCTTTCAGTAAAAGACCTGGAGCCGATGAACTTGTTGCACGCATGATAGCATCAGTCGATTGAATGGTTCTAGAGACGAGAAGTCCAAAGACCTAAAAAATAAACGTACCACTATTTCTCCAATTCATGAAATTCACCAGGAAAAAAGATCAATGCCCTATAAAACAGTAATAAAATGAAAGTGGAAAATGATCAGCGCACCTGTGTGAAATAAGGGGCTAAGGAGCGATGGTCATCCAAATAAGAAAGCAAGCTGCTAGCACAGTAGATAGCATTTGCTTGGATCGCCGGCCAAGGAGCATCAAAAGCCTGAAGAAGGGTACTGATGAAATTTACTTGGAGCTCTGTAGAAGCAGTATCTTTATTCCCAATAGACCTCAACAGTCATACATAAAACATTCAGTCATTTTCAATTGAATATTTTCAGATAGTCAATACTCGGCTGTTATGCATTTATTATGCGACCATGCAAAATGAAAATACTAAATCATTAAAACATGTCAAAGCATACATAAAAAATCAGAGATACATGCCTGAATCGCCGAAGCCAAGTAGGTATCAGCTCGAATGAAACATTTTTGATAGAGTTGCCTAGTAACATCTCTCACAAAGTCTTCGTAGTCACATCTGTATGATCAATCTACACAAATCATTTCAGTTTGCATCACATCTGTTAAGTTTGAACATAAAAAAATTAAATAAGATAGTTGCAGCTATGTTAAACACCTGTGATCAGAGTTGAATGACTGTGCATCCAAACTAGAAAACACATCCATACCCACTAGAGTAGAGATGCAGCTGAATGATTTCTGTGAAAGAAGGTCAAGATGTGACTAATAATCTTAGATTTTAAAATAAGGACAACTTCCCTTCATACCCAGCAAGCTTGACGAACGGAATGATCATCATCATGTATATGGAGAATGATGCGAACAAGTGTTGCATGTACCTTGAAGAAGCAAAATCGAATCATTCAGAAGCTGCCAGCTTATATACGTTTTGTATATCAGACTTTAAAGATAGCATCAAAACCATTGTCCACTATTAAACCCTGCTATACAGTTAATTTTATAAACCTATAGTCACATTCCCCTCTGCAGAGAAATCTGAACCATCACATTGAAGGATGACCCTCCTATAAACAGGGAAAGACTGTGTTCAATTATTTGTAAGTACATCACAGAGACCCTAAGGAATAACTTATATCCAGTCTTGAAAAGTGTGCCAGTTACTAAGACAGGAATATCTTTGAATCCTATAATGTGCATCTCCTCTAAATGAGACACATGTTCAAAGAATAAGACTTCAGAAACACAAATAAAACTAAACGCACATCTATCAGAAGTATACTCACTTCCAATTCCACTCTCCATTATCATGCTACTCGCCCCACCTCAGTTTCCTATTTTGTTTTGTTTTAAATTAACATATAGACAATCAGATCTAATGCAATTTCCACCTAAAAAAAAAAGATTCTAGAAAGAAGACTAATAATGTCTCAGAGGCAGGGCTCTCCAAGCTTCACAAAATGAAAATTCCTGAATTCCAGCATGATTTTACATTTTACATTACATTATCAAAATTAGGGAGTCTGAAAAGCACTGTAGAGAAGGTACCTGTTCAAGAAAGGCGTCATGGTGTTCACCATTTCTGAAGCTGGATAAAGCTCCAAATGATGCAAAGGCATTTGATCGTACTCTAGCATTCATGCTCATCTGAATATAAAGGACTCTTCAAAACTTGCTGTCTATACGGGGTTACATTAAAGAATGATTAAACAATTTTCTTTTTCCAAAATTGATCTTGAAGGGCTACATTGATCTTTTTTGCATACCTGGAGTTAATATAATCATCAATCTCCTAAAAAATGGTGTTCTAAACCAAAAAGATATTGAATGACTTTTAAGCATGCTCAACATTGAGCGTACCTTGGGGATGCACACAAAGAGGAGGTAAAATTAGTAAAAAGAGAAGAAAGAACGGAAAGGGATTGGATGCGTCCCCAATTGTGTCCCAATGTGTGTACACAATAATCACTAATAAGATGCCGGTGGTCTATCCGACAAATGCAATATTAATGAGTGTTTATTGAATAAATGATTAAAGAGGATTAGTCTAGAATGGTAAATCAATCAAATTGTGGCTCAGACAAGACAATTGATTGCACATTAGAGCCCAGTCCATTTTTTGAGGGCTATGGTCGGTTGGACAGCTCTCATGACCTGCAGCTCCATTATTGGGATCATAAATTAAAATTAAATAAAATGTTTTAAACAAAGTGTTTGCAATAAATCTGAAAGTCATTTTTTTATAACCATTTTTTTTTTTACCAATCTGCCTATCTATCCGGTCTCTGTGTTCATGTATACCACATCTAAAAAAAACATAGAAGGCAAAACAAGAGTGCTGTCCACAGTCATCACACTTAATAACGAAGAACAAATATCAATCCACCGCATCTAAGAAGTCGATCAGAAACCTATACTTGACTAGAATCAAGCTTCACCGTCAGAATTCAAATGAATCAGCCTCAAAGAAACGATTTTTTTTTCAACCCGCAACCTAAAAAACTCCAATTCCTTCGACGCCCGCGCCTTATGAACCAAGAACATAAAAAATGACGACAAAGAGGAGAAGAACGAGCACCAAAATCATCAAAAAAGAGATGGACGGTCACCGAGAATGGTAGGCGGTGAGAAAGAAGCGTAGTCTTTAATGGGCAACAAAAGACGGCATCTAGAGCTGGGACGGTGGTGGTGGTGGTCGGCCGGAGGTCTTCGCCGCCGATCTTCTTAGACAAGGAGGAGAGAGAGGCGGTATACTACTCCCCCAACCGCTCCTCCATTGCCCACTCTACAAGCTCGGCCACCACCAACACTACCGTCTTTTGCAGTCTTCTCTCGATGTGAAGACAATCCTCCTTTCTCCGACCTACCCACCGTGACTTGGGGGGGAACTCGTGTGTGGGAAAGACGGTGGCTGGGACGGGAGCAGCGACGGCGTCAACAGCCGGGATGGGAGAGGCGCTGGCGTTGGCGCTGGCGCGGGCGCTAGCGGTGGCGGTGGCGGCGGGTACGGGAGTGGCGGTGGACGGGTCTGCGGACACTATTTTGAAGTCTTTGATAGTGTGCAGTCCTCGCGAATGGTCTGTACATAAAATATGACAGGGACACGGACACGGACACGGACAAGGCGCAGAATCCATTGAATTTAACTACCCCCGTCTCTTATCACTCTCTTCCATTTGACATCCTCCTTTCTTATTATTTTGTCATGTATTCTCTCGAGAGGTGGTTATTATATTTCCAAAAATAGTTTCTTCAAAACATTAAAATTTTCCACTCACGAAAAAAATGGGGGGAAAAGAAATAAAATAAAATAAAATAAATTTTCCTATCATTTTATCTCATGTGTCTTGTTAGAAAATGAAAAATAAAATTCATAAATCACCATTCTCACTTTCTATTATTTTTTTTTATTTTTTTTTAAAAAAATGATTATGTATAAGTTTTTTTTTCTATATTTTCTTGCAAACCAAACAAACACAAATACGAAAAAAGTATATTTTCTCCTTTTTTTTTCTTTCTCACAATCATTAGGGTTTGTTTAGACTTTAAATTGTGAGAAAGAAAAATAAAAGGTTTTTTTAAATTGTGAGAAAATAAAAAAAATGTAAGATCCTTCAACTTAGTCTTACATCATATCTAATACCTACTAGGTATTTATAAGTGGGAACGGATTATTGTAACGTCCTAGCCCAAAGTACAACGTAATGGGTCTAAGTCATTTCTTTAAAATAATTAACCCAAGTTAAAGATCTATAGTCCATTCCTACTTATAAGTAGGATCTTAGCCCGGTAGGTATTAGATGTGAGACTAAATTGATGTATCTCACAATCTACCCACCTTAGAAAATTTCGTCTCTAAAATTCCTACACTTGGCCTATTACTAGCCCCAGCCCACGACCTTTTGGACCATGACCAGCAGCCTAGCTAACGTTTCTAGTCCAACGCACAATTTAATACAGAACCAGGTTGGCTCTGATACCATTTGTAGCGACCCGGCCCAAAGTACAACGTAATGGGGCTTAAGTCATTTCTTTAAAATGGTTAACCCAAGTTAAAGATTTATAGTCCATTTATACTTATAAACATAATCTTAACCCGGTAGATATTAGATGTGAGACTAAATTTAGAGATCTCATAATTATAGATCTTTAACTTGGGTTAACACTTTTAAAGAAATGATTTAAGCCTCATTACGTTGCACTTTAGGCTAGGTCGTTACAAATAGTATCAAAATAACTTGGTTCCGTATTAGATGCTAGGCTAGATTATAGACGTTGGCTAAACTGTACTATAGACGTTGGCTAGGTTACTGGTCACGGGCCAAAGAAGGTCGTGGGCCGGGGTTAGCACCGGGCAAAGTGTAGGAATTTCGGTGACGAAATTTTTTAAGGTGGGTGGATTGTGAGATCTCTCAACTTTGTCCTAAATCACATCTAATACCTACTGGGCTAAGATCTATTTATAAGTGAGAATGAATTATAGATCTTTAACTTTGGTTAACTATTTTAAAGAAATGACTTGAACTCATTATGTTACACTTTGGGCTAGGTCATTATAAATGGTATCAAAACTACATGGTTTCGTATTAGATGGTGGGCAGAACTAAGAACGTTTGATAGGCTGCCGGTCACGCATCAAAGAAGGTCGTAGGCTGAGGCTAGCAATGGGCCAAGTGTGGAAATTTCGAAGACGAAAATTTTTAAGGTGTATGAGATCCCTCAATTTAATTACACTTCTAATATTTATTAGGTTAAGATCCTGCTTATAAGTGGAATGAATTATAGATCTTTTACTTAGGTTAACACTTTTAAAGAAATCATTTGGGCCCATTACATTACACTTTGGGTTGGATCATTACAGAAAGTGTGAGAAAATTATATTTTTCTCACATAATTATTTGTTTATTTTGCTAGAAAAAGTGAAAAAAGAAAATTCGTTTTCCACTATGGTAGAAAATTTTTTTCACAATCATTTTCTATACAAAATACAAAAAAATAAAAAAAAAAAGTGAAAATGATCTTTCACAAGTTCTATCTAACTAAACACTTAAGAGAAAATGATAAATTAATTAAGTTCTTTTTTTCTTTTATTTTCTTTTATCTTCTTCACATCTATTTTCTGTTATTTTTCTTATTGTCCAAATAGACCCTAAGAGTAAAAACAATCTATCAAAGAAATCTAATTTTTCTTAAATGTATTTTTAAAAATATATTTTACACAAGGGAGAGTAAATGTTGATATACAAAATCCAAATATTACCATTAGACAAATATTGATATGAACTCTTATTAGTCAATGGTGTTTACCATTGGTTTTTTTTTGGCAAGCAAAGTATTGTTTACCATACATCATCTTGCAAGAAGCACCGGGCAGAGAATACATGCAACTAAGCAGCAACAGCATCCCTTGGAAACCAACCCAAACAATACAAACAGTAATCTCTTTGAAACCCGGTCGATAACTCATCCATGAGCATGCCACCAGAAATTGTGAAATGAAGATTGTCAAACTGGAAGATAACTCGCCTAGTGTCACCGAATTGATCTAGGGGATAATTTTTCGCCCAGACTTTCCCCTGTGCGGCGTGTTTATCTCCCTCAAACACCAGCCAACTCGCACTCGTAGCAATGAACTGCCACCCACAGCGCCCCTTGGACACCACCCTCGCAAGCACACCCGAACTCACACTCGTAGCAATGAACTGCCACGCACGGCGCCCCTTGGACACCACCCTCGCAAGCACACCCGAAGCCGATACCGGTACTGCGCTCAACTGCTAGCGCGGCACGTACCGATACACGGATACCGGCTATCGCACACCGTCGAACACACAATAATCACCAAGTC
>JAVDBV010048962.1:0-16209 GCA_032619315.1 Piper longum | reverse complement strand
TCAGGATTCGCGGAGAGTTTCCGACCAACGCCGATCGTCCCCGGCTCCAAGACGGTGACCAACGTGAAGACGGAGAAGTGGTCTCGAAACCCAAACTGAGTTTCGCCAAATTTCGTCACTGTAACGGCCGGAAAAAAAATCACAAAGGGAAGGAGTTGCTATCTGTGAAAAGTCGACTTGCTGCTGTTGTCAGGACTGATCTCGATTTAATTCGGATCAACTTAAATTTCAGCTCAAGATATATTCTCTTACTACAAGTGGCGTGAAGCTTTGTAATAGACTTTCCTCATTAAGGTGTTTGAGTTGGGTATATGGAGTCGAAGAATTAAAGTGGCAAAAAATCCCACTAAAGCTTGTAATTTGTAATATTCAAAAAAAATAGTAGATTGTGAGCATCGACCTCACCGTAGACTGACTTAGGGATTCGAGTTGAACCCTAAGGAATCACGTAAAAATTGCCTGTGTGTCATTTTGGTGCTTGTGACATTATCATTTGTATTATTTTATCGCACTATCTCTTTGCGCGGCAAGGGCGCCTCGGTCCGACCGAACCCTTCAAACCCGGATCGAATCACTTGAACCGGTCACCCCGGGTGCGGACGATCCCGCGCCCGAACAATATCATCATACTTTTTTACCCTCATGAATAATGCCTATGAGATCATGATTAACAAGAATATCTTTAGCATTTTTCTTGCCCAAGAATAAAACTATTTTTCCCATTAAACTTCTCAACATCAAGTTTCAAAAAAACCGTTGACTAACCAGATCCATAAAAGAGATTTATAAGATTACATTAAACCCTTTTATGCAGTAAATAATGTCGGCCTAACCAACACCCTAATACCAACGGTTGAAGTAGATCGCCTATGCGAAAACATATAATAAGATAATCACCAATAATCAAGTAAAGAAACAAATTATTAAGAATAAATAACACCAAAAAATTAATGTAGAAAATCCCCCAAGTCGAAGGTAAAAAACTATGGTGAGAAATTTCTTATAAAGAAGAATAACAAATTACAGTTTACAATAAATTAAACCTTTTCTATCTCTCAACCCTAGAAGAAAACCCTCTTCTAGCCCCTCTAGAGCCCTTATGCAATAATCAAGTTACGATGAAGAAATTCACGAAATGCGAGTTTTATATCCCAAAATAACTTCCGAATACGTGTTTTGCGTCGTGGTTGTGTCACCCGCTCCCGGGCGCCTGAAACTTGGTTATCAAGCGCTCATCACCTCGTTAATTTCGTTTTGCTTTTTTTTATCACAGGGACCTGAAAGCTCCAACACTCGAAACATGAACACTTGGGCGTTCAAGCTTCTGTGAATGAAGCCCACACCTTTTTTTTTCTTCTTCCTGCTCCAGGTTCCAATAGGTTCCGACCCTCTCTGCCTTTATCACCGGTCTCGACGCAAAGTCTACACGTTCAACCTACCCCGAAAGGGGGACCGACGCCGCATACAAGGCTGGCTCCTAATGCTAAACATAACTAGTAGCACAACACTAATTAGATTTACTTCTACAACCCCTTCTTTGGCGCCATAATCCATTCCCATTACCTCGTGTGGCCCATCTCTAAGATCATGAATTGGGCAAGGTCCTTCGAGCATCATACAAGGCTAACCTTGGCCTCAACATATGGGAGCCACTGCATGAATTGGGCAAGCATGCAATTGTCTTCTCAAGATGGTTCTCTATGTCTCTAGCTGGGGGCAAGCGATTAGGGTCTCCAAAAGAACTGCATTTACCATTCAGACTGGCATGCATGCTCGTTTCAGTTACCACCTCCGCGGATGTAATGTAATCTTACGACAATCCATTGTCGATTCATCTACTAAAGTTTTTGAGTGTGATAAGTTGTGGCTTTTATCTAATTTATAATTCTTCATTCAAGACTTGTTACTCTACCCTCTTTGTTTTAATCTTAGAATTTGTGTTTATATTTATATGATGTTTCGTAGATATTTGTTCGTGTACGTTTTCATGTGTTTTTGGTGACCGAATGTTAGAATTGTGTGTGTGATGATGGAATTCTATAGAGATAGTGAGATTTTCAAAATGTGATTATCTAAAAACGATTAAATAAGTCAAAATAGAAAATTGCAAGGTTTTTAGTTGTGAGATAATACTCCCTTCAATCCACTAATTGTAAAGAGCTACAAAAATGGCCCCTTTTCAAATTGTAGGACTTGGATATTTTACACAAGCTATTGCATAAAACTACAGAAGAAAGCACAATGATGGAGCCGATCGGTGGACACCTCAAAGCTTTGTAGTCTTCAAGCCTTCAAATCTCCAAGTTTGAAGTCCGTCAATCTTTCAGAGAAATTCTCAGCAAAGTTCTCCAAAGTCCCCCTTTCTTAAATAATTTTCATTTTATTTATAACATTTTTCATATAAAAGTTGTACATATTTTTTCACATTTCCCCCCCTAAATATCTCACATGATTAGACCAAGTATGTCTCCATAAATTTCTTTAACAATTCTTATCTTGATCGAAACAGTTTATAGCAAATGTGCTTGAAACTCTTATGGAAATGAACCTCAAGGAATAAAATCACTACACGGGCCTTGTTACATTAAAATATAGCCAAACCCGTAGGAAGAAAGCGGGGCCTATTAGACATATGAAGTTGTCCCAATGCACATGCAATATTGTTGTTTTTTTATCCGGAAGCTATTTTTGTTTCATAGGTGTTAAAATTTTCATCATTTTTGTTTTTATTTGAGATTTTTACTAATTTTTTTTATATTATTAAATGGTGGAAAAATTATACCTAATTAACGGAAAATGAGAAAAAATATAAATTGTCTAAAATACCACACTTACACAAAATTTAGAAAAACCTTAAGGCGTCCGCTTAGGTCTGGTGGCCTAAGACAATTGAGATTTGATTGCCTAGGCCATGGGGGGCTAGATGGGCAGCAGCCCAAGGTCTGGGCGATTGGGCTAGCCACCCAAACCTTAGGCAACTAGATCTGGGCTTCCCAAGACCAGGTTGCTGGGATCCAACCTCCTTGGCCTTGGGAGGCCGGGCACTCCCCTTCAAATGGCTGCAATGACCATATTTGAAAAAAAAAAAAAAATGACGGCCGACGACCACTTTGATCGCCTCGTCTCTACCCCAAGGTCAAATCTAGCCTCATGGTTGCCAAACACCCTTGGGGTGACTCGAGGCGGCTTGCCGGGTAGCAATTTAATTTTTTTTAAATAGTTTTTTTTACAATAAGGGTAGATTTATTATTATAATAAAATTTTTACCTTTCTGTTAATTAGATATAAATTTTCACTACCCAATAATATAAAAAAATTCTCATTTTTATGGTAAAAATATCTTTTTATTTTGTTATATTAAAATCAAACTTTGGTAATGGTAAATATTTTTAAATGACTAAAAGTAGTTTCTATTTACTGGTTTTTTTAAAGTTAAAATTTTCATTTAAAACTAAATAAGCTGATGATAAACATTTTTAGTTAAAATTCTAAATTCAATAGATTTTTTTTTAAAGCACACCAAAAATTCAATAAATTCATAGCCTCAAAGACATGAGCTGAACTCACTCCCACCACTCGCTGTGGAAGTAGTAGGCCCAGCAGGTTTGCAGACGAAATAGATAGGCCTCTCTCGCCTCCACCACTTTGCCTGGTTAAACCACGAAGAACAGCTACAAAACCCAATATGGCCACCGTTTTATCCACCCTCGCCGCCATCCCCTCCGTTGCCGGCGGCGGCGGCGACACCTCCACTTTGCACTCCTCCCTTCCCCCACCAAGAGCGCTCCCTCCGGCCGCCGACAAGCAGCCATCCAGCCTAGCGATATCCTCCCTGGTTCCGGCCGTCTTCGCCGCCGTCGCACTCACCGTCTCCAGCCCCTCCCTCCCGCCCGCCCGGGCGGACAACTCCGCCTTCAGCCTCTACTACGGCACGGCGGCCAGCGCGGCCAACTACGGCGGCTACGGCGGCAACTCGAACAAGAAGGACTCAGCGGAGTACGTGTACGAGGTGCCGGCGGGGTGGAAGGAGCGGCTGGTGTCCAAGGTGGAGAAGGGGACCAACGGCACCGACAGCGAGTTCTACAACCCGAAGAAGCGGTCGGAGAAGGAGTACCTCACCTTCCTCGTGGGGTTCCCGCGCCTGGCCCCGCGCGACGCCGTGCTCAACAACCTGGCCCTGTCCGACGTGTCGCTGCAGGACCTCATCTCCGGCGCCGACAGCGTGCGGTCGGAGGAGGTGACGGACGAGAAGGGGCAGGTCTACTACGTGTACGAGATCGAAGGTGCGGGCGCTCATAGCCTCATTTCGGTGACCTGCTCCAAGAACAAGCTCTACGCCCACTTTGTGAACGCGCCGGCGCCGGAGTGGAAAAGGGATGAGCAGACTCTGAAGCACATCCACCAGTCATTCAAAACTGTAGGATAAGAAGGTCCTCTTTGTTTTCTGCCTATTATTATATCCCTGTGCTGTAAACTTATGACTAATAATCTCTTTAATGCATATACACAGCCAGGTGAGTTTGATTTCCAGACTAATGACAACACTCTATCCAATTTTTCAAACAACAACATCTATCTTGCGATGAACATATCAAATTAGTTGGAATTTTCAAATTATCAATCCTCAAATTTCTGCACCAATTCTTTTATCATGATCTACCGTCACCCGAGGTAGCTAGCCACTACCATCGAGAAAGTCATTGATTATTTTGGTTGCAGATGATGAACCCAGTATGATCATTTGAAAAAAAAAGGTACAGTAACAAATATGCCTTGATAGGTACAAACGACATGAGAGACATGCTTTTCTAATTGTAAAATCAGCTACAACACAATTATTTCTCAATATTTTCCAAAAGCAACTAATTCCCAATGTTGCAACTGACCAAACGGAGGTCAACAGTGTCTTCTTAAAAAAAAAATGCCTGGCAGTTTGATGCATTAAAGCCAGGCTTAATGTTTTTTTACTTGAAAGTACTGACTTGGAGTTGGATGTAAAGGGTTGAGAGCTCTTATGCCTCCTAATAGTTTTATAAAATTGAGTCATTTAGATCGATAACCTTATTTTTTAGATAAAAAGCAATCCATTGAGTGAAATTATATGGTTAATTAAGTTTTAATCGTTGTTTGAATGATTATGATCATAATTTATTGTTTATTATTTGCAGGGAAAATATGTGAATTTTATATATTATAAATCATTTCTTTCTCAACTGTAGACGCCACGGCCAGCACCTATAATTTTATCTTCATTCTCAATCAAGAGTATATATGAGGAGACCAATATTATGCCTGACAAGCTAATCAAATTAATCAAAACAATTTAACACTATGCAATAAAACTATACTACAAGAAGCAAGGGTATTACCATCACATATTGCCGTCAAAATATAATTACCATTAAACTCTTTCCATGGTAGACAAAAAAAAAAAAGACAAAGTGAACCATGGTTGTCTTTTACCGTCAAGCAAAAGTAAACTTTACTGTCAAGAAAATTTGACGACAGGCAATAAATAAAATCAAATAGTACGAGCGTTGTTCAATTACTCGATGTTCAAGCATACTACGAGTACAAGCATTATTTTATTTCGCTCCGCTCAACTCGACACTTGATAATTTAGATTATATATAACAGTTTATATTTTTTTATATGATTATTTATATAAAATATAATAAATAAATGTAATTATCATAATAACAGTTTTATATAATAATATAATTGAATTAAAATTAAACTATTTAAAATTCTATCGTTAATTTTATTATAAATTATAAGAAAAATAATTATATATAAATACCATTTTAAGTTCCTGGTGTTTGCATTCCACTCGAATTCAGCTCGGCTTTAAATGCTTTTGAGTTTAAACGAGTCGGGAACTCGGAGTAGCACCCCTACCAAAAGCCCTATTCGACTCTTCCCTCCCGACCTTCTCGAAGACGATGCCGCCCCTCCGCCCTCGTCCTCGCCCATCCTCATCGCTGCTCCTCATCGGCCTGCCGGCGCCCAACATTGGGAGGGCGGTTGATTTGCGTTTTGTCCTTCCCCATCTTGCCCCCCAATTTCGACTTTGCAAACCATGCTTGTAATTCTTTTCTTCTTCTTCTTCTTCTTCTTCTTCTTCTTCTTCTTCTTCTTCTTCTTCTTCTTCTTCTTCTTCTTCTTCTTCTTCTTCTAATTTGAGTTGATTACTTGTTCATGCTTGCATTCATATGTTTCACTAGACTCGCCAGCTGTTTGTGCTTTTGTTTCAGTTTTCTGCATTTTTTGTAATTGCTGCTTGCCTTTCAACTAATTTTTGTGTGGAGGTCTGTTATGGTTGTTGGATGGGGTTTTATTTTGTTTGATTTGGTAATCATGACGTGGAATTGGGTTTCTTTCTATTTTTTTATTGATGCAGTGATTTTTTTTCATGGGATTAGTTTGTTGCCTCTTGACATCTGTGTTTTTTGAATGTGCTCATTGAGGACTCATTAGTCATTATGATGGAGGAAGATGGCTCTTTTTTTTATAGCTCTCTTGATGTTGTAAGTTTATGGGAAGCTCATTTTTTATTGTTAATTAGTCGATTTTTTATTTGAATTCTGATTGGTTACATCAATTTTTTTAAGCTATATTTGTGTGGGTTGGTTGTTGATGGAGGTAGATGGCTCGGTTTCGGCTCTTATGATGTATTAAGTGTATTGTATTTGGCTCATTTGTGTGAATTGGTTAGATGTGAAAATAGTTAGTTCGGTCGCAGCATCTCGCTGCGTGCCGTGCTTGTTTATATAGAAAACGATTAAACGGTTAGGGTTAACCTCGATATGCTGGATTTCAATGATCTTCTGTGACTCACTTTTGATCCATTCATGAGTATTTTAAACAGATTAAGTCCTCAGATGAGGACTTAGATTCCTGCTTACCCTTGAGATGTTGATATCCATTGTCATTCTGTCACCCCCATATTTGATGCATTCTTGTCAAGTTTTTGTACATGCGGTGATTGGTGGTACAAACTGTTGCAGATCTCCTTGTAGATGTTTGAAATTGTAATTGGTTATCTGCTTAAACTTATTGTCTTTAAACTCTATTCACTGTCTTCAATTTTGGACGAAGTGTTAATTTTGTTCCCTGTCCTGTTTTAGCTTATGTCTCTATGTTTCATTCTAGAGGTAGTGCCGTTTGCAAGAAATGATGCCAATGCGTGAGTCTGTCAATGGTAAGGAAAGAGAGATTGAGCTTCACAGGTTGGAATATAAACAAAAAATCCAGCTCTCACTTTGCTGGCCCTTTTTATTTACCTCTCTTTTTCTCATTATTGTTGCTTGATGTTTTGTGAATCTCACGAAATTGGAGATTTGTGTTTTTTTTTTTCAAGTCTTTGTTTTTTTTTTTTTGGCTTAGCTTATATAATTAGCATATTGGAATTTTTTTTTGACTCGTTATTAATGGTTATTATTGAATTGCTATTTGCAACCTAAAAAAAGTAAGACTTTGATGTGCCATTGACTGCAAATTGTATGTCTAATAACTATGGAATAACAAGTGCTCTAAATTGCAAGGTTTTGAGTCTTGATTGGATTTTCTGTTGTTTGTATCTAGGAGCTGAATGCAATGATAATGATGGGATCATTGTTGGGGTATGACTGTACCATTGATTCTGCATTTGTTTCTTCTTTGGTGTTGTGTTGTTCAGATATTGCAAGAGTGGATTAGATTTCCTAAGGATCCATAAACTACTGTGAATCGTAATTGATTTTTTTTGTTACAACTTCTTAAGGTAGTTGATTTTTTTTTTCTTAAGGTCCATTTAATCATCTTTGAAGAGGGACATAGCAGCTTTGATAAAAGGTGTTCGACCAAGTTTCCAAAATTAGGTCTCTATTCAACTTGATATTTGCAAGTGAAAATAATTAGACATGGTTCTTGCTATACTAGATTGATTTGCATTATACGGTGATTAATCTTTTTTATGTCCCCTTATTCAATTATCGCTGATGCCAAATAATCGTGTCCTATAATGCATATAGTATTTCTTTAGTGTATATTTATATTGTTCTAGTCCATGGTGTAGCTCACATATTTTCTTCCAGTCTTTCAATTATTTTTTCAAGTTGATTCAATATAGGAAAAAGGTCAAACATGTAAGTTACTGAATCGGGATTATCTTGTAACAATATTCTGACATACATAGAATTTTGAAGGAAGCATGACTGTGAATGTCGTGGAAGGAAGGGCATCGAGCACCTATGGGTATTTTTGATAAACTGATTTTCTTATTGTGAAATTGTTTTGTATGTTTCAGAGGTCGAGATATTTGAGTGTAAAGGATAGTACATTTGCAACTCCCTTTACATATCTGGATATTAGAAGAATGCTCAGATTAGCTCGCCCTGTTTTTACACCCGCGACCACCCTCTCAAGGTGGAGTGCCACAAATATGTGAAAGTTTTATGACTTTATCTTACTTGTTATATAATCCATGTCACTGGAGATTGGAACATTAGCTCTTTAGGAGTTGGTTTTTCTTATGAGTTGATACATCATATGGCAAGTTACTTCTACAAGGTTTTCTCACGGTTGTTTCATTTGTTGTGAACAGTTTGGCCAGCCTACAGTTTATATTAGAGCAATTTCTACTTCAATTTCGACCCCTCAAGATGGTTCATTTCCTCCAGAGTTGTTATCGGAGAAGAAAGTACTTACCGTTGATCGCACTCCTGGTATTGGATATGTAGCTTTTTTTCTGTCTTAGTTTATTGTAATTAGATTTTCTTTACCCTAATATTGTGGTTGGGTTTACAGCAATTTATCTGGCTTTCATAAGCGAGTTGACTTGGATTTTATGTGCCTACCATCATCATTCTTACATGGTTGAAACACTGTTTAGCTAGTAATTAAAGCATACAACTCTGGCTATTGTTGACTGTGTTATTTTATTGATCATTTATTTGATCTGTATATACTGTTTTATTTGTTTTGTTATAAATTTTCATAACTTACATGTTCTTTTGGCCCTTTTATTGACATCAATGGTCTATATGAAGATCTTGTAACACGAGTTACAAATTTTGATGATGAGGCAAGGGATTAATAGTTTTAGCTGGTGATGTTTTTGATGTTCCGATCAGAAAAGATATTGTGCACCAAGTAGTGTGTTGGCAGCTTGCAAATTGGCAACAGGTTAGTGAAACTATGTTGTAATGGGTAGACATATGTAGATTCTAATTCAATGTTAACTATGTGTTTGTTGTATGAGCTCATCTTTTACTTGAAAGTAACTTTCACTCTTTTCAAATTGCTGGTTTGGTGTTTGTAAAACTAGAAACAGCTAGCCAAATGGGACTTCCCATTTCATGCTTCTCTTATTTCGCAAAACTGCTCTTACTTGTTTAGGTGCTTTTCTTTTTGAACATGTGATGGTCTTTATCGATTTCAATGTGTTATGATAGGAACTGACTGAAAAACAACTTGTGCTGCCTGTCTCTTTGTAAGAATTTTGGTATTCTTTCCCATGCATTCTAAGTGGCTGCAGTAGTCAAATGCTTGTACTCCTATTTCATTAACTATTTTCTTGTCATAATCCCCAGTGTGTAAAATTTATTCAAAGTGATCCTTATCATTACTTAAAGTGCACGGGGATAATTGATTTCATGTTTTTGTTTTCCTTTAATTAGCTTTCATTTGTCTTATCTTTTTAAATGAGTTTTATGATTGCAAAACACAAAATCATTTTGGCTGACTTGACCTGATGAGCTGACTCCGCATTATTGTTTTGAAATGATGGCATTTTGTGTTTTTATGTGAAGTTGTTCTTTATAGTTTCCATCATGTCGCTCCTCATGTCCTTCTGGTTTGTAAAGACACAATATTGAATGTTTAAACCTTTTTTTTTTCTAATTTTGCATATGTGAGAAGAAGAATTTTTTACGATAGCAGAAAGGATATAGTAATCATAATCTTTTTGTATAAGCTGATGGTTTCCTGATTTAGTTGTCGTTTCTATGCCTGCATCAAACACCTCATATAGGTTTCATGTATTGGTGTACATTTAGATTATTCACTTGACTTGAACAAATCTCTATTAAGGATACAAAATCGGCTGTCAGTTCATTAATATCTGCATATTAGTCGACTTGATATGTTTATCAGGAATACTAATTGCAAGTGGTGGAGTCTTTGTGATTGCTATTGAAAGTTTATGGTCGGACTTTAGATTTTGGTAATAGAAATATAGTTTGACCTGGCTTATCCTTTTTTGCTGCTGCCATATTCAAGGAACACATTCAACAAAAACAATCAGTGAAGTAAGTGGAACAGGTAGGAAGTCCTATCAACAATAGGGCACAGGGAGAGCTAGACATGGAACATTGCGATGGTCTCAGGTGTAAATCTATTTTGTTTTTCTTTTCTTTCTGTTTTTGTGTAATGTCATGTCTAGTTTTGGTACACTAAGATAGACGGATGGATTTTGCGGTATTTGAATACTTTATGTTGGAATATATGATGATGATATATTACATGCCTGCACTTTTGAAATATACATATCTGTTTGTTGTCCTGGTCACTTTGTTTTTTAATTCATATTGATTTTTAAGAAGCTCCATTGAATGATGTGCAGTTTAGGCATGGAGCTACTATGCATGGGCCAAAGCCCCGAAGTCATGCTATAAAGTTGAACAAAAAGGTTCGATGTTTGGGACTGTAAATTGCTTTATCTGCCCGCACTGCTGAAGGACAGGCAAGCAAATTTTCTCTTTTTCCCCATCTCTTTTCTCATGTTACCTCCTGCTGCATTTAAATTATTTTCTTGAGACTCTGTGAGGTGTTTACTCCCTCCACTTTCTTAAATTGCTGACATTCTGCTTCCATTTATGGAAAACTGAAACTGGAAAGGTGACTGTGGATTTTCTTTATTTTTTATTGGATTGTCCAAACAGTGCATCTGATAATTGTAAATGTTAAGTTAGCACATAGTGGTACCAGGGAGGTTTTTAATGCTATCAAGTTGTTTGTCTTTGTTTTTTTTTAGCTAGACCTGTCTGTTCCTACACACAAGACCAAGTACATGGCCAACTATGTTTCTCAAATGGAGGATTCCAAAAAGGATCTGCTGGTGGATGGAGGTCCTATTCATGAGAAGCTGAAATTGGCTACGCAAAACTTGCACTATGTGAATGTTCTACTGTCAATGGTAAGCCAATCTTGTATCAGCTTCCATGATTCTTTTTTTTCCTGAGTTTATTGATATGAAACCTTCCATTTGTGCTTGCCTGTTTTCATGCTAAACTCAATGCAACTTATTGGACAAAATAACGATAAACTATTTTCTAACGTTGAAAACCTTGGAAGATTGCTTGGTAAAAAATACTGATTTGGGTTAGTGATGTTGCTTGATTATAAAGGTTTTCTACATCCTGCAGGGTTTGAATGTTTACACTATTCTGCAGCATGACACTCTGGTTATGTCTCGTGATGCAGTTGACCAGATTGTTAATCGGATGCACACACCCATCAACCGTTAGAGGTGAAGGCTATATATCTTTATATGTAAGACATAAGGTGTCGAGGGTACATTGGTGCTTGGTTACATTAGTTCGTCATTTCCATAGTGTTGTTTTAAAGTGCTGCTCTGTTGAGTGTGCCATTATCCTGCCTATCAAGTTCAGAGCTTTTGATTGATCGGTACTGGTAGTAGCCACAGCAGTGCTAGTCATTCTTGTCGGGTATGGCTGAAGCATGGGTTTCCAGTGAAATTATATGGGGCTTCCAAAGATGAGGAATTTAAACGGTAGAGCAAGTAAAACAGTATGCTGTGTTTTGCTACCTGCTTCTTCAGAGCTAGAAGTGAAAGTTCCAGGTTGAGAGCCACGACTTTTATCCAACAACTTGAGGGGAAAGGGTTGAGGAAAAGTGCTGAATATACTTCCCTTGTGGTTTTGATGCCTGTGTGGTCAACAGTTTACCTTGGGGGGGAAGGGCATGTGGTTCAATTCAATAACGCGTGCTTGAAAGAGCCGTGTAGGAAATGGAAGTTTTGTTCTTGGTTTGAAATTCTTCTGGAAAAGGCCAAGTATGCTGTTTGTTTGTATTCTTCCGCCGGGTCATCTTAGTTTGTGGCCGATGCCGTCCTCCTGGAAAAAAATTGGGTGGCTTCTCCATTTACGATACTTTAGTGCCTTTGCGTCGGAAACTTCCTCCTCTCAAATTTTGACCAACAGCAAATTACGGTTGGTTTCAAAAGCCCATTCGCCGTCCAATCTTGCTGACCAGCTCTCCCACACATCCGGGTGCGCCCATCAGCTAATGCCTATAATCTATCCAGGCTCTAGGTTACAAAGGGAACAAGGCCATCTTAATACTTCCTTCCGTCAAAAGGTCATCATTCAAGAACACAGCCAGTCTAACTATTAATAGACCGGGGTTAAAAACTGGCAGGCACCTAATATGAGTTGAAGGCTAAATAATTCATTTTTTAGAAATTACAAGTCAATGAATTAATTTTACCGGGCATTTTAAGTCGCCAAATGTGTCCGCACCAGGCAATCAAAGTCAACTCCAACCTTTCATTTACGATGCCGCCCGCATGTGAGAAATGGATGGACCCAAAATGAAATGCAATAAAGGCATGTGGGGTGGGTTTTTTTTTTTTTTTCTGTATTCAAAGCAAGAGGCAGGTGGAATTGAGAGTTGTATGAGAGTCAAAAAGACAGGTGGTGAGTGATGCCAATTGCCAAGTAATAACCACAGCAACTCTAAACAGCGGACATAAATATCGCGTTGCCAGGGTCCGGAAAGCCTTGGAATCGAGTTAGGGACGCTCCAGCTTGGCCGTCGTGAGTGGCGGCCCGGTGATTCCTCCTCTCCCCAACCCTCTCTAAGGTCCTTCTCCTCTCATCTCTTCTCTTCCCTTTAATTTTCTTAGGTTTTGATTATTTATAATCTTTCCGATCCCCACCGGCGCGCCCGCCCCCCTTCGTGTTTTTTTTTTTTTTTGTTTTATTGTGTGACGTTGGCCATCGATCTGTAATTTGTAGTCTGATTTATCCATTCTGTGCAGTATTACATGGTAATTGAGGGATTGCACATGGGAAGTCGTTTGTGGTTTTGTATTTTTGTGGATCGGTTGTGCAGATCATGAGATCTGGACAAATTCGAGTCCTCTCTTGATCTGCTTGCCTGTTCCATATCTGATCCGCTGTGTGTGTGCTAGGTTTGATGAATCTAGTCACGTTTTTTTTTTTGTGTGTTGTAGATGGGTAGTGTTTTGATGCGTTGGTGGTGTCGATTGTGTTGAGGTTTTCGACTCTGTTAGGGTTAGGTTTTTATAGATTTTGGATCTGGATGAAATCTGAGTTGTGTTTGTGTGCAGTAATGAAATGGGTGTAAAATTTATTAGCCACTGGGTCAGGTTGAGATATTATGTCACACAAAAGTATGAGTTGGAAGTGTTTCGCTAAGGTGGCTGCTAGACTGCTTTTTTACCCATCAAGTCATATGCATAATTGTTTGCATTTGTTTGTGAATATACGTACATAAGTGGGTCGTATTGTGATGAAATTTGGGTTGTGTTTGTATGAAATGGCTGTAAAGTACCTGCTAGTTGGTCTGTTTTATTATATTGTTGATTTGGTTGTGCTAGACTGCCATTTCATTGCTTTTGAGTCTTATAATAAGATCTATGAAACTTAAATTCACTCATCAATTCATTCCCGAAATTGATTGTAGTGTGTGATTATCAGTGCAAAAATGTGCTGTATGTTATCAAATAGTTGGAATTGTCTATTTTGAGAGA
The DNA here is from genome assembly GCA_032619315.1 of Piper longum. Classification (NCBI taxonomy): domain Eukaryota; kingdom Viridiplantae; phylum Streptophyta; class Magnoliopsida; order Piperales; family Piperaceae; genus Piper; species Piper longum. The sequence continues at coordinate 2,432 of JAVDBV010048962.1, read as the reverse complement.
TTTCTCTCTTGTCTGTCAACTTATTCATTTATATGTTCTAATTTGTGACAGACTTTAAGGCATGGCAGATCGTTCCCATCAACCACTTTTGGTACAGCGGGTAGCTGGTCAGCTCAACTTGGGCTCCAGCTTTACCCAAGATTTGCATCGTAATTCTGGTTTCCATAATCCTGCTTTACATCAAAGGCATTTTACATATGGGAAATATAGCTATGGTGGCTTGCAGATGCCCAACTGGCAAGGCAACTACACCTTGCCTGTCATTTCTCAGGTTTCATCTGTCTGTGTGCCTGCACCATCCGAGAAAGGGATTGCTGGTTTTGCCATCGATTTTTTGATGGGTGGAGTTTCTGCAGCTGTGTCTAAAACTGCTGCTGCTCCTATTGAGCGTGTCAAGCTTTTGATCCAGAACCAGGATGAGATGATCAAGTCTGGACGTCTGTCTGAGCCTTACAAAGGTATTGGGGACTGTTTTAAACGGACGATTAAGGATGAAGGGTTTACATCCCTCTGGAGAGGAAACACTGCCAATGTCATCCGCTACTTTCCCACTCAGGTAAGTTTTTTCTTTAGAGGTTCTTTAGTGTTAGGCCTTTTGAGATACGCAGAGTTCTTTAACGCATGTTTGTCATTAGTTGTAATATGTGATATATTCAGGATGTGGTCTTTTTGAGGCAAGGCACACTTTCTTTTTGCATAAACTTTTTTCCTGTGTTTCCTCGTTTTTCTTTTAAATATTGTGATGTCTGAGGAAGTTTTTTCAAGATTGAGATGTGTGAATAGAAAAGTTACTGTGGGGAAGATCTGAATCGATTTCTTTTACTATGAATTCTCATGTTTATTGTTTGTTTGCTTGTGAAGGGTGTAATCTAGGTTGATGTGACGGGGAAGGATTAAGTTTTTAGATGGTGTTATCTGTTTTTTCCTGTTTGATCACTTAGGCATTCATTATATTACAGGCTTTGAACTTTGCTTTTAAAGATTATTTTAAGAGGATGTTCAACTTTAAGAAAGACAGAGATGGATATTGGAAATGGTTTGCCGGAAACTTGGCATCTGGTGGTGCTGCTGGTGCATCATCACTTCTTTTTGTGTACTCTTTGGATTATGCCAGAACCCGTTTGGCAAATGATGCTAAGGCTGCAAAGAAGGGTGGCGAGAGACAGTTTAATGGTCTGGTCGATGTATACAGAAAAACTCTTAAATCTGATGGTATTGCTGGGCTATACCGGGGGTTCAACATTTCTTGTGTTGGAATTATAGTGTATCGTGGTTTGTACTTTGGAATGTATGATTCTCTGAAGCCAGTTGTTCTTACTGGAAAGCTGCAGGTTAGTGTTGTTTGATTGGAACACATTGTCAATTGGAGCTGTGGATTTCCTTTCTTGTGAATGTTCCAGGTTCTATGGAATTTTGTTTGACATATATTTTGTTACTATTACAGGATAGCTTCTTTGCTAGCTTTGCTTTGGGTTGGCTGATTACAAACGGTGCTGGCCTTGCATCTTACCCCATTGATACTGTTCGCCGTAGAATGATGATGACTTCTGGGGAAGCTGTCAAGTACAAGAGCTCTTTGGATGCATTCTCACAAATTCTGAAAAACGAGGGTCCCAAATCTCTCTTCAAGGGTGCTGGTGCCAATATCCTTCGTGCTGTTGCCGGTGCTGGTGTCCTCGCTGGCTATGACAAGCTGCAGGTGCTTGTGTTCGGAAAGAAGTACGGATCTGGCGGTGGCTAAGGTTTAGCGTTGTCTTGTTATTCACTAGGGATAGTAAGGGATTTTGTGATCCGAATAATAATTTTAGACAGAGCAGGAGGTGTTCCTGCGAATTTTTTTGGTGAATTTTTACCAAAATTGGTTGGGAAAGTTGCAACCTTTCTCAATATTTGAGGTTTTCCTAAGTGACATTTGTGCGGTTTAACAATTGATCATGAACCTTCTTCCGGTGAGTGTTTTTCTTCTATTTCCATGCTTTTACTATTGCTGTTGTAGTTCCATCCGGTGAGCATTTCAAGTCCTGGGATACTATCTAATGTCTGCTGACGTCTACCTTCGGCTTACAACGATCATGATTCTGGGCTCCGCAAGTCGGTGGAAGATGTTCTAAAGTTTCTTAAACCGGTTTCATTTATGTCATTGTATCAATTCATATTTCAACAATAATAAAAATGAAAAAATTTTCAAATGCCTTTTAATTTTTTTAAAAAAATTTCTTATTTTTTATAAGAAAATTATTATTTTATAAAATAATTAATAAATTTATTTTGATGGAAATTAAAAAAATTTTAACTAAACTTCCAAGACATTTACATACAAGAAAATTTGTCCTCAAAATTTTACATTTTTTCCACGGACAACTAAACAGACCATAATTGTTTTTTAATTTGCGTGTATTTTATATTTATTATTATTATTATTATTTTTTTAT
>JAVDBV010048961.1:0-12943 GCA_032619315.1 Piper longum | reverse complement strand
AGGAGGGTTAGCTCTCCTGTGCCAGTTTGATATTAGTTATTTCTGGACCAGTGACAACCGTTGCTGACGTTTTTGTACTATATGTAGGTGATAAGCTTGATCGGAAGTGCCAGCCTGGACGGAGGAGCAGTGAGCTCTCTTGAACACACATATGTATTGGGTGATCGAATGTTTAATGTTTTGTTTATGATTTTGTTATATCGAAATTGATGTGTGCAAATAGAAATAGATGATGATATGCTGTGATTAAACGTTGACATGATAATATGATGTGAATTGTGAAGAGAAAGCACAGGTGGGCTGAGACCCAGGCATCAAAATAAGTATATGGTTGATTATATTCTGTGTGATTGAAATTGCTAAAGATGTGCATATATGTTTATACATATTATTTGACAGGGTGGACCCTAATTGCACTTTTAAGGGAGACTCTGTTCGTTTTTATTTAGAATTTCTTTTTGATTTTAATGCGATTGTGTTGATTGTGTGAACTGATTTTTCATGTAATCCATGTAGTAGCATGCCAGGATGTTTGTGAATTCATCCATGCATATAGAAAAATCGTATCTTCATCTTGAGACACCGAGAGTAGATCCGGGTCGGCTTAACCAAATCTAGTAGATTATCGAACGGTTCGGTCGCCGGTAGCATTTTCGGGTCGGTTCCAGGGTGAGCCGAGTCGGGGTGTTACACTGTTTATAAGTAGGAATGGGTTATAGATCTTTAACTTTATTAACCATCTTAAAGAAATGACTTAGGCCTATGATGTTGCACTTTGGGCTAGGTCATTATAAATGATACCAGAGCAACATTGTTCCGTGTTAGATGGTGGGATAGACTACGGACGTTGGCTTGGCTCTCAATCACGGGCTATGGAAGGTCATGGGTCACGGGCCATGGAAGGTCGTGGGTTTGGGCCAACAACGAGCTAAGTGTAGGAATTTCGGGGACGAAATTTCCTAAGGTGGGTGGATTGCGAGATCCCTTAATTTAGTCCCAAATCTAATTCTTATTGGGGTAAGATCTTGTTTGTAAATGGGAATTAACTATATATCTTTAACTTCAGTTAACTATTTTAATGAAATGACTTAGGCCAATTACGTTGTACTTTGGGCCTGGTCATTACAAGTAGTCCCAAGGAACATAAAAGAAACATGAGAAAATGCTGAGAGAGACATTAGTAGACCAGTTAAGTTAGGATATTGTTAAGTCCGCGGCCCACTGGCTCCTAAGTAGATGCCTTTCTGAGAGTTCAACAGAAGATATATTTGATTTTTCTTCAAAATAAGAGTAGCTCTCATTTGTCAGCATGATATAGTTATTTCTGGGCCAATAATACTCGTTATTGATGATTTTTATTATATATTTAGGTTATCATTAGAAGTCTAATATGCCAAGCTAGAAGGAGGAGCAGTTCGACATTGGAACATTCGTTTTAGTTATGATGTTGTGATGATGGCTATGTGTTGTAATATTTATTGTTAATAATGATTTGATGATCCATTGAAAGTATAAATGTTTTGATTTTGAACATGTTCAACAGGTGAGTCAAGACCCAACCTAAAAATGTAAATGCGAATACGAATGATCAAATGGGTTGAGACCTATTTCAATAAGGTAGAATGATTGCAAATTAGTAATTGGCTTAAGACTTAACTTAGAACTAATCATGCAATTGAAATGAAATTGTTGTGTGAATTTTTTATGTGATATTTATATTTATATTTATATTATCTATTATTTTACACGGTGGTCCTTGTAACACCCCAATTTCGGTTCACTTAACAACCGAATCAGAAATACTACGATCGTGTCGAGTCATGTTTAAAGCTGTCGGTCGGTATGACTCGATCGATCAACTAGATCGAAATAACCCTCTTTCTGTCATGAGAATGGAAGACATTGTCAAATAAACATCAAAATACCTCAAATATAAATAAATGCAAGAAAGAAAATCTTAGGTTGAGCTCAAGTGTGTCTAGCATTGATCTTCCTACGGACCTGTGGTCCAAGCTCCAAGCGTATCTGCACATCTACGGCGAGCTCGGACTCCGAAGCCTACATCGGAACCCACTTCTAAGTACACTAAGTAAAATACTAATGTCTTTACATGATGCATGTTTGTGATGTGTGCTCATATCATCAATACATCACAACAAAGAAAGTAATACTAACAAACCTATAAATACACATGTAGCACGTAAATCGAGACACTATAATAATTAATAATAAATTAATTAATTAACAAAGAAAATATATTCATAGATAATTAGATAAATCATAAGTACATAAATATGAACAATAATCTAATCATAAAATAATAATATAATAATATTAAATAAATATACAGGTAAACACGAGTAATTATCAATATATCCTCGTGTTAGTAAAAATATAAATAAATAAATAAATAAACAAATACTTAATAGTAATTAATAATTACTATTAATAATATCATAGTGGTACAACACAATAATACATAATTACATATAAATAAATAATGACATACACATCATGAACAAATAAATAAAATATATATATATACACATCATGACAAATATTCATAAGTAAATATAATGTTAATAATAACAAATAATCATATAAACATTTTTCATATATGATAAACATATTAATAAAAAAAATAAATAATAATGAATAAATAATTAAATAAAATAATAATTAAAAAAAATTCATCATAACATTCAATCATGTTAAATATTGTGAATATGCATCTAAACTAATATAGAAGTTCTGGAATTACCGAAAACGGCGCAAGAACGGACGAAAACGGGCTGAAATTAAGCTGAACCGGACCGAACGAAGCTGAACCAGACCGAATCAAGATGAATGGTCTGAACCAACCCGGGCTGGAAAATAGATTGGGTCGGCTGGGCGGACCTGGACAGGATAGACGGACTCGAACATCCTACAGGCGGACGCGGTCGCAGTTAGCGGACATGGTCGCGGTTAGCGGACACGGTCGCGAGCAGGCAGACCATGGTCGGGTAAACGGGCCGAACAGGGGTGGCGGTGCCCGTCACCGGAGAACGTCCACGGCGGCACGGCTGCAGCGGCCGCCGGTCCAGATTGACAGAGGTGACGACGGGGAAGGTGATGGCAGTGATGATCGGAGGAGTCCGGCCACTGGCTGGCCGGAAATCGGCCGGAAAGGTGCGGTGTCGCCGTCGTGTGTCGCGACGTTGCCGGCGGCGATCGCGGCCATGGTGGTCGTCGTGGGATGTCTCAAAATGTAGATCTTGGTGAGATGAAGTGGTGGGGGTGGTCGGATTAGCCGGTGGTGGCTCGCCGTCGCCGGAAAACAGCTAGACCGGGTGGCGGCGGTGGCGAAAACCGACTCCAAAAACTCCCTCACCGATGGCGACTGCGGCGGCACCAGTGGTCATGACAGGTACAACTGAAAAGCCGGCCGCGAGGCGGTCATGTGGGTGTAGGTGCAGTGGCCGGGGGTGAGGCGGAGACTCGCCGACGGCGAGCCGAAGTGGCAGCGGCGTAATAGTGAAAATTTCAAAATCATGGAAAACCTTGGAAACTAATGGGTGAAGATAAGGGTGAGTGGACGGCCCAGATTTTGCCATGTGGCATGATCTGGACATCCAACAACCCATTGCCTAGTAGGGCCCACCTATGGATATATGCTATATAGATATGGACCAAAAGTTCGAATTAAACCCGTCCGAACTCAAAACTGAGTCGAGTCCTAAAAATGACTCTATAGGTCGGAATTGAGACAAGAAGAGTAAATGGGCCTCGAAACCCTAAACGAAATTAAGATGGGCCTGCAGGGGCACAATCGAGTGATCTAAAATTTCCTATGCTGCATGCAATTGATGTATTGAAAAAAAAAATCTCAACGGATACTAAACGTCGTAACGGCCTAAATCTAGGCCTAAAATCCTGTCTAAAACATAAAAACAAATCAGTATACCTCAGTATACACTAATAACTCATGATCTTATAATTTCCATGTCGGGCATACTCACCCTCCATAGCATGTTCATACCGCCATTTAGGCTCAGGCTCATACTCATAATCTGAAACTAGTTTGGCTCGATCTCGCTCGAACCAACTCGATACTAACCCGAATAGGGCAAAACTCAAATTGGGTAAAACCCTAACCTGAAAAGGGGTTTTACAGCCCTTATTACAATTTTAGAGGAAACTGTATCCATTTTAATTTAGAATTTTCTATACTTTATCCTAATTTAAATGATTCGTTTTGAGTGTGATTGCATGAGACATGCCATTCATGTAATATGATGTTAGGTTCCTTGCATCACATGCATGCATAACAAAAATTATCTTCCATCTTAAGACACTGATAAAAGATCCATTCGGGTTAGGATCAGGTTAGTCAACTTAATTGGGTGACCTATAACATTCTGATTTAGTTTCCCAACGAGCTGGATTTGGGGTGTTACATGATATCCCAGCATGAACGGAGGAGTAGTGACATCTTGTGAACACACATTTATCTGACATTAGAACGTTTGTTTTAGTTATTATGTTGTGATGAATTGCAGAATAGGGCTAAATGTTGTGATATCTATTGTTAATAATGACATGATGATACATAGGTGTTCATGAGTATATTCTATATAATGAATATGTTTAGCAGGTGGGTCAAAACCCAACCGAAAAATGTAAATGTGAACAAGAATGAATATATGACTTGAGACCCACTTGAATAATGTAGACTGAATGTGAATTAGTAGTTGAGTCAAGACTCAACTTAGAACTAATCATGCAGCTCGAATGAAATTACAGTGTGAATGTTTTATTAAATATTTATAGTTTGACAAGGTGGCCCTTGTTGTACTTCCAGGGGATACTCTTAATATCCCAATTCTTTTGTCTAAGCCAGACCAAAATGTGATGTTAAAATTCATAAAAAATACTAATTACACTATTATTATACAAATTTCTCTAAAGCGGATTTCAAAGGCATAGGCTAGAGTAATTCAACGGGCAACTAAAATCATAGATACATACTATGCCAAAACACACAATGATACCATGTATAGCCTAAACAACTCAACGAAGCATACAACATGTCATAAACTTACACATGAACCGGAATCTAAATCTAGTCAACAGTAACATTCTTACATCATACATAATCATACACATGTACCAAAATCTAGTCAACGATAACATTCTTACATCATATATAACCATACACATGTACCGGAATCTAGCCGACGATAACAAGCCTACATTATACATAACCATACATATGTACCAGTATCTAGTCGACATTAACATGCCCGTACCATACTTAATGACTTATTAAACCTTAATTAGAAAAATAAAATTCTAATCTATATGCGATACAAATATGAAAATTAGGAAGTAGGCAGTAGGAAGAGGAAAAACAAAAATAGATACTATGAGTTCTCTCCTTTATCATACACTTAACATTAGTCCTTCTTATATAGGCTAAAAGGCAAAGGGGATGAAGTAACGAAATACTAAAAGATAATAAATAAAGACGATTAATAACGAAATACGTAAAGATAATAAATAAAACAACTAATAACAAAATATGGGAAAATAATAAATAAAACTTATTAGAAACCATCCATAAATATCATTAAATGAAATTAATTTAATAATATTTAAGATTCGTTCCAAGATAAAATAACATAGTTACTATCGGGGCTTTATAATATCTCCAACTTGGGAATTTGTATTGTCAAAAATATATTATGGCTATAATGAGAAAAATTTTCAATTTTCTAATATCTTAAGTACATTCAACTAATATATTAGATCGTACCCCGATAGGTATTAGATGTGCCAACTTAATGTTTTTGGGTTATTACATTTACCTCCCACGTTAAAGAAATTTCTTCCTCGAAAATTCTTTTCTATGACTCTTGAGATACTACCATTTATCTAATATGGAACCAACTTTGTTTTTTCATGTAACATCCCAATTCTTCGGTATGAGGGCATATCGAAATGCGATGTTAAAATTCGTAAAAAAAACTATTAATTTAACTATCGTACAAACCTTACGGTAGCGAATTTCAAAAATAAATGCCGGAACCACTCAATGACCAACTAAAATTATATATATACATATAATCATATATATTGTGCCATAACACACAATAACACCACGTGCAGGCCGGACAACTCAACCGACCATACAACGTGTCATAAACATATACATATACTAAAATTTAGTTGACGGTAACATGCCTACTTCAATTATAACCATACACATGTCCTAAAATATAGTTAATGGTAACATAACCACATCATACTTAATGACTTATTAAACCTTATCATAAATAGAGAAAAATAAAATCATAATCTATATGCGATAGAAATATGAAAATTAGGAAGTAGACAGTGTGAATAGGATAAGGAAATAGAGATACTACCACCTCTCTTCTTTATCGTACACTTAAACTTAGCCCTTTTTATAGAGATTAAATGCAAAAGGGGTGATGTAACGAAAAAAACAATAAATAAAGACAATTAATAACGAAACAAGAAAAGATAATAAATAAAGTTTATTAGAAACAAGTTATAAATATTATTAAATAAAATTAATTTAATAATATTTAAGATTCATTTCAAGATAAAATAACCTACTTATTTTAAGGAAAATGGGTGATGTAACAAAAAAAATAATAAATAAAGACAACTAATAACGAAATACCAAAAGATAATAAATAAATCTTATTAAAAACAAATTATAAATATTATTAAATAAAATTAATTTAATAATATTTAAGATTCAAGATACAATTAAGCTTAGCCCTTTTTATAGATACTAAATGCAAAAGGGGTGATGTAACGAAAAAACAATAAATAAAGACAACTAATAACGAAATACGAAAAGATAACAAATAAAGCTTATTATAAATAAATTATAACTATTATTAAATAAAATTAACTTAATGATATTTAAGATTCATTTCAAAATAAAATAAAGCTTAGCCCTTTTATAGAGACTAAATGCAAAAAGGGTGATGTAACAAAAAAACAATAAATAATGACAACTAATAATGAAGTACAAAAAGATAATAAATAAAGCTTATTAGAAACAAATTATAAATGTTATTAAATAAAATTAATTTAATAATATTTAAGATTCATTTCAAGATAAAATAACCTAATTATTTTAAGGGTTTTACAATATCCCACTTGATAATTTCCTTCTTCATAAATTATTAATGTAATAATGAGAAAATTACTCGATCCCCTAATATCTTAAGTACATTTTATTAATATATTAGATTCCTCTATCGTACGCTTAACATTAGCTCTTTTTATAGAGGCTAATGGAAAAGTGGATGATGTAACAGAATATGAAAAAATAATATATAAAGACAACTACTAACGAAATATGAAAAGATAATGAATACAGATAATTAATAACGAAATATGAAAAGACAATGAATAAAATTTATAAGAAATATTCTCTAAATATTATAAAATGAAATTAATTTAATAATATTTAAGATTCATTCCAAGATAAAATAACTTAGTTACTTTCAGTGTTTTACAAACTCTATCCATGTTTAGAATTTACGGATTTTTATCATGATTGAATGATTTGGAATGTGATTTGGTTGAGAAGGCATTCACATAGTATCTTGTTAGAATTTTTTTTTTTTTTTTTTTTTTGCATCGCATACATACATGATGAAATTTATCTTCCATCTTAAGACGAGAGTAGATCCTTTCAGGCTATGTTCGGGTTAATAGACTTACTCGGGGGACCTATAACATTTCGGTTCAATTCGCTAGTAAGTTGGATTTGGGGTGTTACAATTTGGTATCAGAGCCACTCTCGGTTGATTAAGTTGGAATATATGGTTATAACTGGCAGGTATGTTTCTTGTTTATTGTCTTCGTTTGCAAGTTCTCTACTAGTTAGTAGCATGACGGTGGACAACATGATTTGATCAGAAGTATGTAAAATACAGGTGAGAGCATTAGTAGATGACTTGTATAGATAGCCTCTATTAGATAGTGGTGGATAAGGATAAGTAGCAAGGAGGGCAAACTAGTGAGAGGAGTGAAACAACTAGGGTAATGAGGTCAGATAGTTAGAAAATGACTAGACAAGTAGTGCAACCCCATTCGGGATTAGGACAATGAGAGAGATCATGATTAGGTTTTTGCCTTGAATCATAGGATAGAACTTTGACCACCAGTTCACCCAGATAGGAGGATGAGTAAAAATTGATCGGTACAAGGAGTGCACTCATAGCAGTTAGTGGTAGTATAAATAGTTACCCGACCATAACATACAGTGTGATCTAGTTTGTATAGGATTCCTCCTATTAGACACCCGCACCTAGGGCTATTCTCAACCAAATAGTAGCAAGACCTATAGGATACCTTGATTTCATAGTAGGACTTGGAGCAGAGTGCCTAAGGGTACACATAGATGACCTTTCACATATATGAGGATCCGGGAGATGTAGGTAGGTGTCACATAGCAGGACCTTAGGGGCAGATCTAGGTTTTCTGCTATGATAGTAGCAGAATGGTCAAAACCAGAGAAGAAACATGGTAGCAATGACAGAATAGGTACAGATAGCTCAAGATGAGAGATGCCCATCACATCTGCACTATAAGCAAAACCATTATTTCAGCAAACAAATAGCTAGCAAGGACATACATAGCCTCGAATGATGACGCATAAGAGGAATGACAGGGGCACAAGTGTCTAGTTGCCAGATTCATTTCAGCAAATAGGTCACAAGGTTGAAGCCTCCTTGATATAAAATTTCAAGGACAAAATTTTTATAAGGAGGGAAGGTTGTAAAACCTGTGAAACGAGTCAAGGTTTTATAGTCGGAACTGGTCGGTTCGACTGTTGTTTTCAGTCGAGTCAGTTTCAGAACACGTGTGATGAGCTGAGGCTAGCCTTATGTTATGAGTCATGAGAGTCATGTGCACCCAAGTATATGATGATAACGTTAGTAAGGCAGTAGCAGAATAAGTTATCAGAGTATATGAGATTACACCTAATTTTTACTTTTTATTTTTAGTAGACCGTCGAATTCGATTTAGGTTATTTATCAAGTTAGGATGCATTATTTATTATTTTTGGCTAGGTTAGTATGCGTAGAATATGTCATTTGAGTTAGAAAATTATTATTTTATTTTATGATATTTTATTATATTTTATTTTGTATTTTTATGGATTTATTTCACATTATTAACTTGAGTCAGGAGCGAGTCAAAGTTTAATTAAAAAACTACCCCCGTGTGTATATCTTCTTCCTGACCCTTCTCCTTCCTCGTGTCATAACCTCCACCTAACACCACATCCCCGCCCTTGTTCCAACAACCACTGCCGCAGATTGGCCATGCCATTATTGCCCAACATCTCCTTCCCTTTCTTTTCCTTCTTCCTCTTCCCCTACCTCTATTAACCGCCACCCTTTCTAAGTTTAGGAGGTTGTCAGGAACCTAGGGCAACTTACCGAGTAGCAAGGAGCGCTACTTATCATGCCTAGGGGTTACGAAGCAACTATGTTCTATCGGCTTTAAGAATAACCTCAAGATGCTAAGTAGCGGGACTAATCATGATCGAGCATTGCTAGTTGGAGTTACTGAGCATGCCTACGAGTGGTGATCAATTATGTAGAGGAGTGGGAGCCGGCAGCAGTTTGTGGGAACTTTCGATAGTGCTAGGAATTGATGATCGAACATGCTGAGAGCCAAGACTCAGAAGTAAAGAGAGAAGTGATTGAGCAGCATCGAAAGTGCTAGACGAGTGCTAGACTGTGACCCAGGACTATAATTTCAAGTTCTAGGACTTATTCTAAGTTTCCTAGTCAGGAATCCTAGCACAAGTGGGATTACCAGTAGTAGTTGCATGTATTTGCTGATTGGTGACCAAGAGACTTCTTGGACGACTTGAACTTGGCCAGGACTTCATGGAGGAGGTCTTTAACTTTGTGATGCATGTGCTGGAAATGGACATTGAGGAGGATTAGGAGTTGGATCCAAGAGGTAGTTCGGTGGAGCTAGGACCGAATCCCCAATTGGACATCGGGTGCTAGGGTTTGGGGATCTTTGTCCTAGGCTAACTTTCATGAGCCAAGGGATCAACCATGAGTCCTAGACACATCAAGGAGGAATTAAGCCAGGTGTTCCGAGTTGGAGAAGATGATGGAATCAAATTCGAGCCAGGTTGAAGCTGGGGTTAGTCGATGGACCAAACCCTAACCCTAAGTGAATTAGGTATTAGGGTTTGGACTATTTTGGCTTCGGTTTGCATCCCAAACGATGGGTATTGACCAGGATTGCTAGGAGAACCATGGGAGGCACGTCATTGGTCTAGTTTGGCTTGAAGATGAGGTTGGGAGGAGTTAGACAAGATTCAGACTCTTTTCCTATTGGCTGAGTAAAGATTTGCATCTATTGGATTTTTTGGCTAAGTTAAGAAGGTTGGATCCATGGAGAACACACTAGAGAGGAATACGTGAGAGCTAGAGAGGTTCTTGATAAGTTCCACCATGAGAGAAGAAGACCGGATCAAAGAGAAAGAAGAAGGAAGGAGTTGCTATAGCCGATCCCTTTGAGTTGGGGATTGAACTTCGGACTTCATCACTTCTCAGATCTTGATCAGGGTACTCTCGAGCATACCCTAGTTATTGTGTTTGATTCATGTTTGATTGAATTAAGTTGCATGTAACACAATTGTTCTCATGGGGAGTTCGACCTATGGGGTGTGGTAAGGATTGCTTGTGAGTGGGTGATTCGGGAGCCCCTATTGCAATTGTTGTTGCTTAAGGACGAGTAGGGGTTGTCTACGTGGTTGAGTGAGTGCTCATGCTGATTTGAGTGCTTGTAATCCTTGTATTATTGCTTGTTAATATAAGATTTGGTGAGTTACCCATAGATCTGGTGTGTTTGGTGCTAATTTAGCAAGAAACCCTAGTACCGGGTCATGGTTAGGGTTTGCTGGGTGACTAGTTTTGAGGACTAGTTGTTGGGAATGATCATGACAGATCTAGGCACTACCGAGCATTAGGACTCGTGTTTGGTGGCTATCGATTAGTGACTAGGAGGGTTGCTAGGCAGTTCTCGGGAGATATTGCTGTTACTGAGTACTAGTAACTGAGAGTAGGTAGGGAACTGCTGGTGAAGGACCGAGCACTAGTGATCGAGCAGCGTGACCGAGTAGTGTAGTGCATGCAGTAATCGGTAATCCTAGTTTGGTGGGAGCGGTAAGTGTTGGTTGGTGATTGGTATTGGCTAGGGTTTGTTGGTTGTGATCATTCTTCGAAGATTGGTAGGCGTTGCTTGTTTACTGGTTGTGCTTGGGAATTGTTGATCAGTAGTGACTGATTGTAGGCAGTATCGAATGTTGAGTGTTGGAACTTGACTGAGGCTGTTTGCTGAGTTTTGCTAGGGTTTTTTGAGAATTGAGGAGATCAGGTAACCTCAGTTGAGGTTGATGACTGAGACTTTAGTGGTGGCTGGTTAGGGTTTACTTTCAAAACCTAATTAGTGTTGTGTTACTTGTGGAAGGCTGGTCTTAGGGGGACTTAGACGCCACATAGGTGCTGATTTAGGCAAAAAATTATAGCCTAGAATCAACCCTGTGACACTTGGCCACTTATTGGTCTTATCACTTTAGGCTTTATCATTATTGTGAATGTGAGATTATTCTCAATATCACTACTTGTCACAACTTCTAAATGATTTTTAATAAAAGTTTAACTCTTCTTATTCATTAGTGATTGCACGAAGATATTTTATAATCACTGGTTGTTACAATTCCTAGAATTCCAATCTTGAGGGAAAAAATGAAGAAAATATATCTTATCACTTGTGATTAACTGTTTGTGTTTTGCACTAATGATAATTAAAGAGCGAGTATTGTATAAAATGGCACTTGTGTTATTGGCAGTTGTGAGAGGGGTATGTCGTATCGGGTTTTGGATACAGACTTTTGAAAGTCTGAAACATATCGGAAATCTGGTTCGAGGGCTGCTCACGAGCTGGTCCGAGTCGATTTTTCCAAAACTCGTGACCGGCTCATTAATAATTTTAATCAGTCCGAGTCGAGTTTTTATAATTTCGAGTTTCGAGTCGGGTTACTAAAAAAACTAAAAATCGAGCTTGACCTGATCCCGTATAAAAGGAAAAGTCGAGCTCGAGGGTATGGTGGATTAGGGTATGGGAATGGGGGAAGGAGGTTGTGGCGGCTGCTGCCCGGCCACCATTGACAGACAATGGGCGATAGGCGATGGCGACGGGTGGCAATGGGAGACTGCCGGCGATTTGCGACGGTCGACAGGCGACGAGCGGCGACTGGCTGCAATTGGCGGCCAAGCGATTGGTGATTGGCAGCCTAGCGATAGGTGGCGACTAGTAGCAATGGCCGACGGAAGGCAACGGGCTACAGTAGTTGGATCATGCCCAGCTGCTGCAATGCTCGTTGCTGCGATAGCTGCTTCTCCACCGCCCTCAACTTGGCTACTCTCCTTATCGTTGCCTGCTTCCGAGTCTTCCCTGAGGCTCACCTTTATCTACTCCGTGATTGCGCCCCTCAAGCAGCTGAACTGCCTCGATATTGTCCGTAGGGCCAGCGCCATGTACGTCTTCCCCGTGGTCGCCCTGCCGCTGCCTCGAACGCTGCCACCACGAGCTTCATTTGCTGCCTGTACCTCTGTTCAACCTGAGGTGGATTCATTTCCAAGGTTAAACTTTTAATACAAACTTGGTACTTAATAAAACATACATAGAGAAACAGATCCCTACTACTGAAATATTAAAATTCTTGAAACACAGCAAACACATTGAAAGTAATAAGCCGAGTCAAGTCAAGCCTATTCGAGTTACGAGTCGAGTCTGAATCGAGTCGACTCGTGAATAGCCCTATTGGTTCATCTAAGAACGATAGTTAGTGTGTGTGTGTGTGTGTGTGTGCATATAT
>JAVDBV010048960.1:0-25409 GCA_032619315.1 Piper longum | reverse complement strand
CACAATCCTAACATCTAACTATATACGATTAAATTGGACCAAACATCATAAAGCCGGGCGTGCCGCATCCAAACAGACGTTCTGAACGCTGAAGGAGGCTAAGGCCGGGCAACTTACAACATATCATATATAAACCATGGCAAGAAGGGCCGGACCCTACTAACTTGATTCAGGTAACAACCGAACCGACAGTAAAAACCCTCGGGCCGATTGACCGGGTTTTACAACCTCTCCTTCTTATAAATAAATAAGTGGCGAGCAAATTAAGACATTATAATAATAATTAATTAATAAATAAATAATCAAGAAATACACTTACATAATTAGATAAATAAGAAATGGATGAGCATAAATAATACTCTAATAATAAAATAATAATATAAGCATGGTATATAAATACACGGCTAAACACAAGTAAATAATACATATATATTCGTGTTAGTAAGCATATGACTAAATAAATAATTAAATAATAATTAAATAAATAAATAAAAATCCTCATAACATTCAAACATGCTAAACAATGTGAATATGCATCTAAACTAATGTAAGGGTTCTCGAATTACCAAAACAGTTGAGAAACGGCTGAATACGAGCTGAACCAGACCAAACCAAGCTGAACTAGACCAAAGCGGATGGGCTGAACCAAATGCTAGGATGGGTCAGGTAGGTTGATGGACAAGAACATGGACAAAGTCTAGCGGACTAGGGAATGACCAGGTAGATGTGAAAGTGGACAGGCGGACGCGAAACGGGCAGACGGACCCGAACACCTTGGGGGCTACACCACCCGTCCCTGGAAAATGTCGAATGCATCGCGGCTAGGGTCGCTGCCGGTCGGGAACGATAGTGGGCATGATGGCGGAGGTGCTGGTGGTGACGACCGGCAGAGTCCGTACACGGGCTAGCCGAAAATCAGATGTAAAGGTTGGGAATCGTCGTCGTGGGCGGCGGCATCGCCAGCGGCTATCACAACCATGGCGATGGTCATGGGTGGTTACAAAATATAGATCTAGATGAGGGGAAGCTATCAGGGTGGTCGGATCGGCCGGTGGTGGCTTGCCAATGCCGAAAAATAACCCAACCGGTGGCAGCGGCAGCGTAGACCTACTCCAAAAACTCCATCATAGGAGGCGACTGCGGCAACGCTGTTTGTCGTGAGAGGTACGATTAGAAAGTTAGTTGTGAGGTGGTCATAGGGGTGTCAATGCGGTGATTGGGGGCGAGGCGAAGACTCGCCGATGGCGAACCGAGGTGGCGTCGGCGTTAACTCAATGAAATCATGGGAGATTAGATTGGGAAAATAATATTGTGAACCTAGGGTAGAAGGCTAGGGTATGTGAAAAACACCACAACACCTGTCATTCATTTAACCAGGTAACTGGGTAAAGAATAAAATATAATATTTAACCGTGTAGAATTAACTAGGTAGAGAATATAATATAAATCATAATATATCCAACGTTCGATCCTTCCCCGACCGAGTCGAATATATATAATTTTTTTTTCATGGTCTTTACAGAAAGGGTGGCAATCAGGGTAAGCGGAGAAAGGTGTCAAGGAGGGTTTGGGTGGCACTTTCATAAATAAAAGTTGACTCGATTCCAACTTGAGACAAAAATAATAACTAACTCATCATAAATTCCAAAAAAAAAATCCAAAAATATGGAAAAATATCATAAAATATAATACACTCTGTGTCATCAAAATGATATATTCTATAAGTAATAACCCACTGAAACTACTTTATAACGCATCCTTATGCATTATTTTGCATAAAAATAATTCTTTAATCAAATACATAAAAAAAATAACTTCATACTATCATATACTATGATAACTCATTTTTCATAATTTTTTTAATGTTATCATCATATACTCAAGTATACTTGACCCTCATTGCTCATAACATAAAGTTGACATTGATTAAGTACGCAGGTTATGAAACTGACACGACTCAAACTGATGACTAAACCGACTAGTTCACCAATGTAAAATTCTGACTCGAATCACTGGTTTTACAACCTTCCCTTCGAAAATTTTTATTCTCAAAATTTTACCCAAGGAAGTTTTAAACTTATCAATAATTTGAAAAACTAAGTCTCACCTGGAGTACATGGTCGTGAAGCTGGTTGCTCGAATATCTCTAAGTATTTCTTCTTCATTTCATCTTCACGTTCCCATGTGGATTCTTCAACTCCTCATCGAGTACATTGTAGTTGTACTAGAGGGACTTCTTTCCTCCTATCGACTTTCACTCGGCGAACCACAATCTTGATTGTATCTTCAGGATAACTCAGCCCGGTTGCTACTCTATCTCTCTGAAACTGACAACATGAGAGTTGTCTTGATGGTATGCCTTTAGCAATGACACATCGAAGATATTGTGCACAACTAATAGACGAGGCGGCAATGCTAGGCTGTAAGCAACTGGTCCAATGCGTTTGATCACGTCAAATGATCTGATATATCTCGGATTGAGTTTACCATGTGTCCCAAATCTTATGTTTCCCTTAGTCGGAGAGATCTTCAGAAGAACGTAATATACTAACGCGAAATGAACCTCACATCTGCGTTGATCGGTATAACTTTTCTGTCTGTTATAAGCTAAACTCAATCTCTTCCTAATCCACATTATTACCTCTTATGTCTGCTAGATCATTTCTGGCCCAACTACCATTGCTCTGCTGCCCTGTACCCAACATACTGGGGATCAACATGGCCTGCCATATAGTGCCTCAAATGGTGCCATTTTGATTGTGGCCTAATAACTACTATAGTAGAAGAACTCCACCGGAGGTAGATGTTCTTCCCAACTGCCTTTGAAGTCTAGAATGCGTGCTTAGAGCAAATCCTCAAGTATTTGTATGGTTCTCTCAGTCTGCTCATCTGTCTCGGGTTGAAAAAATGAGCTCAATCTCGACTTGGTGCCCATAGCTATATGGAAAGCTTCCCAAAATCGAGATGCAAATCTTGGATCCTTGTTTGAGATGATCTCCCTTGCCACTCCATGTAGTCAGACTATCGAATCTCTATACAATGTGATCAAAGTGGTGAGTGGGTTATCCATCCTGATTGGTATGAAGTATGCACTCTTTGTAAGTAGATCTACTATGACCCAGATAACATCCTTCTATTGGTGGGTCCTAGGGAAATTGACTACAAAGTCATACGCTATGCTCACCCTCTTCTACTTATGGGTTTCAAATGGTTGTAGTGCTCTGCTTGGACGTACGTACTCAACTTTTACTTGCTAGCACACCAAACATCTGGCAACTGTGCCACACACCTCTTCTTTATTCTTGGTCCCCAATAAGTTCGTTAGATGTTGTGGTACATCTTCACTCCACCTGAATGCACTACGCATCACAGAGTGTGAACCTCGTGAAGAATAGTACTTTGAAGTTTGGGACACTCTTGAACATCTAGCACAAATAGTCGACCTCTCAGTCTGACTAACCCATTTGCATCTTTGGCCAATTCCTTGTGTGTTCCTTGTTCCAGCCACTAACTCAACTATTTATCTTTCTCATGTGCAACTGTGATCTGTTCAAGCACACTCGGTTGAATAGTCAATTGTGTTATCATTCCAACCAACTGTCTCTGGCATGTAGCATGTTGAGTCACTTACACTGCTCCCAATCTTGTTGTGCCTCGAATTAGCTTCCTGCTCAAAGCATATACTACCACATTTCCTTTGCCCTCATCGTACACTATGTTGATCTTGTAGTCTGATAATAACTCTAACCATCTTCTTTGTCTACTATCAAGTCATTCTGCGAGAAGATATATTTCAAACTGTGGTGATCAATCAAGAGTTTGAAAGATGTTCGTTACATGTAATGCCTCCATATTCTGAGAGCAAATATGACTGTAGCGAGTGTTACGTCATGTAGAGGATAGTTATGCTTATGCACCTTGAGCTGACGAGATGCATATGCTATAACCTTATCCTTCTATATCAAAACAAAACCTAGACCAACAACTAAGGCATCTGTGTAAACTACGAAATCTTTGTGTCCTTTTGGTAATGTGAGGATAGGTGCCGAAGTCAACCTCTCCTTCAACATCTAGAAACTCTACTCACATTCATCTATCTATTTGTATCATTTCCTAGTCAGCCGTGTGTGAGGGGCTCCTATGGAAGAGAAACCCTAAATGAACCGTCTATAGTATCCAGTTAGGCCTAAGAAACTCTGAACCTTTATAGATGTCTTCGGTTGTTCCCACTGTATTACGGCTTCTATCTTGGCCAGATCCACTAAGATACCTACTATTGAGATGATATAGCCAAGAAACTTCACTTCTGAAAGCCAAAAATTACATTTTGAAAGCTTTCCATACAACCTGTCCTCTCTCAGCGTCTGCAACACAATTCTCAAATGTTGCTGATGCTCTTCGGATGCTCTATAAAGACGATCACAAACTAGTCCAAATATGGACTGAACACTATGTTCATCAAGTCCATAAATGCTATTGGAGCATTGGTCAATCTATAAGTCATGACCAATAACTCGTAGTAGCCATATCTGGTTCTGAATGGAGTCTTCAAGATGTCATCAACTCTAATCTTCAATGGGTAGTATCTTGACTTCAAATTGATCTTCGAGAAGATGATTGTTAAGCTCAACTGGTCGAATAGATCATCAATGTGAGGAAGAGGGTATCTATTCTTAATAGTTGCATGGTTTAGCATGCTATAGTTAATGCATAAACACATGTTTCCATCCTTCTTCCTCACAAACAACACTAGCGCACCCCATGAACAGACACTCGGTCTGATGAATCCTTGATCCAATAGTGTCTATAACTGTTCCTTGAGCTCAAGAGGTGTCATTTTGTAAGGAGCTCTGGAGATCAGTGTTGTGCATGACATCAACTCAATGGCGAGATCTTCTTCTTTGTGTGGTGGCAATCCAATAATCTCATCTGGAAATACATTAGTAAATTCTCTAACCATTGGAATCTGTTCAATGTTCAGTCGATCTCCTGAACCACTCTACTCAACCAAAACTAGTCTTCCATTATCGGCTCATTACCTCTATCTAGCTATCTCACTGCATTCTGATAGGATATCTATCCTGGTTCTCTATCTCTGCCTTGACTTGGAAGAAAAAGCGGCGTCTTTCATGGAGGAAAGTCATCGTCTTTCTTCGGCAATCTATCATAGCTTCTTACCTCGACATCCAATCTATTCCAAATATCACATCAAATTCTTGTAACTTGAACAATATCAAATCAGCTACAAGTTGTCACTGTTGAATCTCAACAACGGCATTACACACACACTTGCCCATAGCTATAACACTATCGGTGGGAGTGGACACTAATAGTGAATGCCCTAACTCTTCTATATTACAACCAATTCTACTTATGTGCATATGAAATAAATGAGTGCATGTAGCCGAAATCAAATAGGACTCGTGCATGATAAAGCCTACGAGAAGTATACCTGTCACGATTGTTGTATCCTCAAGTGCCTCTGCCATTGTGGTTGGATAGATCCTTACTGGTTGCTGCTGTGCTAGGGCAGGGCAGTAGGTATTGTTGGTGGTACTACCTAAATCTAATCCCCTTTGAGCCTAAGCTGGTGGTGCCTATTTTCTACCTCTCTGATGTCTTGCCTACCCAATAGTCATGTACCCTCTCCGGATTCGTCCCCTCTACTGTTTTTTAGGTGGCTGTTGGTCTTTGCCTTTTTGGTCCTGACCTTTGCCATGTTGGCCTCTTTGCTATTACTGATGCTAGGGAGCTGGAAGTGTAGGTCTCTATTAAGGAGCTGGGAGTGTCAACTGCTAGTACTGACCAGTTGGACAGGTTGGGGCTATATGCCCTGCCTGACTTTTACTATAGCATGTGTTAGTGCCTGCTTTGCACTCTACGGCTCAATGACCTGGCTGGCCTCAACTATAGCATGCGTTCATGCCTGTTCTCCACTCACCTCTATGATGACGTTTGCAAATCTGATAGAAATGTGGTTTGTTGTCTTGAACCTGGCCATCCATAGCCCTCATGGCAATTGGTGCATCTGTTGGGTGTCTCTGTTGTGCTCCTTGCTTTGGCTCATATGGCCTTGGATGTTGTTGCATACGATCAAAGTCTCGGAGAGCTCGAGTAGGTATAACTCACTCTACCTCACTTGCAACTCTCACTACATCACCAAAGGAGTCAAACTTCTTATCCAAGTAGGCCGTTCAGATCTCATAATGGAGATCTTCGTAAAAGTGTTCTATTCTCCTTCTTTCGATGAGAACCAAATCTAGCACAAACCTCTCTTTTTAGAGCTCTGAATCTAGTCTCATACTGCACCACTGTCATGGGACCATATTTTAGTGTCTAAAATTCCGCCTTCATTCTCTTCCTCACATTTGGCAAAAAATATTTCCCACCAAATTATGTTTTGACTTCCTCCCAAGTGATGTCCTGGGGTTTACGATGGGCAAATGTGGAATTCTACACTGGATCCCACCATGCTCTAGCTTCGTCTTAGAATGCCCTCTTGTAATGATGCATACTCTGTGCTCCATGGGGTATGCCATACTACCAAACACTCCTATGGCTAATGATATCCACAGAAATGCCTCTTCTACATCCAACTTTCCAAAAAAAGGTTGTCCACCATTCTTCACAAACCTTTTATACTCCCACAATTCCCAATTGTGTGTATCTGTTGATCTGTTAGATCCTTCTCCTAGCTCATACTGTGGAAATTGTGGTCTTGTACCTGTTGGTACACTGTCACATCTTACAACTCCACTTCCACCTACAGTTTGCCTTCTACCTACTACTATGGGTCCACTAATGTCTAGTCTCATTCTTGTCTGAAATGGGGCGAATAGAGGAGCCGTTGTTGGAATTATTCTTTGTTGCAGTGGTGGAGGAGGAGGCAATGGCAGAGGACCCATGGGAATCGTAGGCTCTCCTTGTCCCTCATCATCCACTACTTATCGCTTCTCTGCTCTTGCCACGAATAGGGCTATCTGTTTGAGTTCTCTCCCGAATTCCTCTTGGTTCTACTGCATCTATATTTGAGCCTCAGCCAACCTGGCAATTGCTGCATCTCTCTCTTGTCGACTATTGAGAGGGCAATTGTTGCATCTCTCTCTTGTTGTGACGATGGCTTTCACTGCATCAACTAACTGAGGTAGGTGCACTAGCCTCTCCTGGTGGCATGGTAGTCCTCGATCGGTTAGAAGTTGTGTCACTATGACCATGGCTGAGACTATCATATATGGGCAATGGAGGGGATGGGGCTCTAATTTGTGTCCTACAAGTCTATCTCACCATTTTGCAAGGTTTCACTCCTCTATCGTGATCACACTGTCACACCATTGATCGGTAAAAAAATCTGCAAACAAAAACATTAACATAGAAATATACCTATCGGCACAACTCAGAGCAACTTTTGCACACATGTAACCTGTAATACATCTACCATCTTAATCAACCAGGGTTAGCTCTTATACCAAGACTATAACACCCCAATTCAATTCACTTGCGAACCGAACTAGAAACGCTATTGGCAACCGAACTGTTCTCTAATCTACTTAATTTGGTCAAGCACACCCAGACTAACCTTATTGTCTCAAGATGAGGATGCAAGCATTCAATGCATTGATGAGATGCTTAGGTTCTAACGTGGTTTAGATGAATGATATGATATGCCATTCATATTCAAAATAAAATAAACTCATTAAAAGTTCAAAAAACAATGATTTTTAAAATAAAACGGATAGAGTCTCCCCTAAAAGTGCAATAGGGACTACCATGTCAACAACAAACAATGTATATATGTAGCAATAAAATATAAAACTTTTCCAAAACATGTTGTTTTTCTCACAACATTCACATTATAATGATTTTTATTCTTTTGAACCGAGTCTGGACTCCATTGCTCAGCTTGTTAAGTTCTATTTACAATTATAATCATTGGTAAAACATTTCATGGTTATCACACAACATTCCAGTAATAAAACATTCCAGCATATATACCCATAACAATTAACAACAGTTTAGCACACCACATTGTCATTCATTCCATACAGTAGGTACATGTGTGCATGGTGTATCGCTCCTCCTCCGCAGTTGTCATAGAATTGAGTCATTCTTGCTCTCACCTATACATATAATACAAAAATGTTAGTAATGAGTGTTACTAGTTCAAAAATAACTAATAATCAAACTGGTATAGGAGAGCTGACTCTCCTGTTAAATGAAATCATTCATATACTTCTCCATTATAAACTCTCATAAGGGTACTAATAAGGAGCAGTCGACCTTGGCTCAACAGCTGGCCATTCTGACTTCTCAGATGCCTTGACATTTTCAAACTATCCCTTGCATGGGAAAATTAATTATTCTAATGCCTTCTACATCCTTCATATCACTCATGGCCCTGAGTACAAAGGCTTAGTACTCTCAAGTAGTGCCTTCAGTACTCTTTGAGTCCACAAGTCTAGACATGTGTTGCATTGCTATACTTATAATCCTCCGCATTTCTCTAGGTTTGAGGAACTCAAAGGTGGAGTTGTCGAATTAGTTAAAGAGTATACCAAAAATAGTAATTAAATTCCTGATTATAAATTTATAATTATTTTATTAATTGTCAAGGGATAATTATGATTTAGATAATTAACTTAAAATGTGAATAATGACTTAAAGGTGTATGTCACATGAATAATCAATTATCTTAATAGAATTATGGAAGATGAAATATTTAATATGGCATATCATATAGTTGCATGTAGGTTCATGTAAATAAAATTACACTAATGTATAATTTCATTCTTTCACTCAGATTAGGGTTAGCGGATCACAGTCGGACTAAATCATAAGTCAGGTACGTATAATAGGTAGAACATCGTATTTTCCTTATTGGTAGCCTAGGTCGACCTGAGCCCAGATTCGAGTACCATGCACCGAGTGCAACCGGGGTCAAAGAATTGACTCAGTTTGACACAGGGCCGTATTATGTATGTAAATTATGTATTGCATCGAATTGTTTTGGAGTAGTGATAGCCGCCCCATAAAAAGGCTACGGCCAGGGTGAGCGAGGCACAACGATTCCTCCATCACATTGGAGTGCAGTGATAGCCTCCCCATAAAAAGGCTACGGCCAGGGTTTGCGAGGCACTGGCACTAGAATTGGTAGTGAGAGCTTCCCCACAAACGGGGCATAGAAATCACATGAGTGCAGTGATAGTCTCCCCATAAAAAGGCTACGGCCGGGGTGTGCGAGGCACTGGCACTAGAATTGGTAGTGAGATGTATCAATTACTTGAGTACAGTGATAGCCTCCCCACAAAAAGGCTACGGCTGGGGTGCGCGAGGGAGTGGCACTGGAGATGGTAGTGGTAGCCTCCCCACAAAAAAAGCTACGGTGGGGTATGCAGATCACTGTGGATACCTCCTCTGCATTGTTTTGGAGTATAGCGGTATCGCTCCACCGCATATTAAAATGAACATAGGGAACTAGTAGAATGTACTTAACTTATTTTATCTATTATACTACTTAGTGTTGTTATCACTAATGCGGAATTGCCTCCGCAGGTGTGCAGATATAAAATTAGATATGGGAAGGCCATTGACAACCGGAGCATGGAGCTAGATAAATATTGGGACTCCCTTTTAATTTTTATTGAGAAATATATGTGGCTACTGGGAAATGGTCCGAGACAGTGGGAACCAATTTTTATACATTGTTGTTAAATTGTTATAATTCAGCAACTTGGTAGTTTGTTTAAGTAACATCTGGCCATCTAGGCCCACACTAAATAATTAAAAAATGACGGGTCGTTACAGATCAAACTTGGGATCAGCTTAGAAACTTTCCTGGATTGAAAAGTTTGGATTGTGTTGTGGAGGGGATAGAAATATTCTAGAGGAGGTGAGGAGAGCTAGGGATGAAGTGGAGAAGTGGTGGAAAGTTTGGGTTTTTGCTTCTTTTATAAAAGTAGAATTTGAGTCAACATCGTGGTTCTAGATAGTGAGTGTCGTGGCATAGGGGTAAACCCCCTCGGGATGGTTTTTTAAATAACATAGCACCATAGCTCTAGGGTTAAGCATTGTAGCTTGGGGAGACCCCCCCTAGCATCTCTTGCGCTATGAGCACTATGGCACTAGGGTTGAGTGCTATAGCTCTGGCTGCTATTTTTGCTTCCAAAGGGTGATTTCCTTCTAGAGATCTGTGTGGTCGACCTAGGGCATCCTAGGATATCTAAAGACTACACTAAGGTTTACTTTGGCTATTGTGGTACTCTATGAATGTCATGCAACCAAAATACTAAACTAATACATGTAACTCTCATGAAACTTGGCCCTAAGCTGCTAACAACTGCAACACCACATACTACTAAAAATGCTGATAAGTCTAACATGTACCAGCTTCGGTGCTTGGTGCTCAACCGAATATATCTAACAATGGCTGCATCCAATGTCGAAGCTAACCACACACAACATGATCCTTGTAACATATGAGTAGTTGAATTGGATAGAGCAACATACTACTTGGTTTGGCTCACATGTGAACCACAACTAAACGCTGGCCCAACGATGGCAAATCAGTAGGAGATTGTGGATCAACATAAAGTAGAACAACTTGAGTGTCACCCAGGCAATTGGCAAGAGTTTGACAAAATGTTTGAGAGCCAAACGACATCCATAGGATGATCGACAGACAATTGGCATAGCGATTGGTAATCAATCAAGGCCCAATTTCAAAAAAAGTCCCTAGTGAGATAGATGATGAGGTAAATTTAAAGGCATAATACTATTCTCAGAGAAGAGACTTTATGCTATAAATTTGACCTTAGAGAGGGGTATTTGTAGCAACACTTAGGAGGCTACAAGCATGGAGCATTGATTGAGATATCATATTACTTATAATTATCTTTGTGCTTTAATTTTCATATCTAAGAGTATTGTATTAGCTTAAGGCAAGTGTGACAAAGGCTTGTGAGGTTGTTGCTCATGTGTTGAGCTAATTATTGTAAAATCCTACTCTCTTAAGAGTGTATGGGAGCATTTAGGTCGGAGTAGAATGCTTGCTTGTAGGGTTGCAAGCAGTGTGGTTATGGTGCAATCGACATTTACCATTATTATTTAAAACTTTCTCAACCATTACTTATTACCTCACCTTTTACTGCTTTTCTAACCATATGCCAATACTAAGTTTTGACTGCTTTGACCAGCAGTAAATAGTTAACAATTGGTAATTTTTATTTAAAGCATATAATTTTTTGGCAATACAAAACCTTGCCAAGGCCATAAATTTGATGCCACTTAGACCATATATTTATGTTAAACCAATTTTTAAAATTATATAATAATATAAAATTTTAATTAAGCATAATAATAATACTATTTCTTATTTATATTAATCAATATAGCTTGATTTTTAGATAAAAAAAATATAGTTATCTTCAATAAAACATTAAATTGGTAAAATGGTAACGACAGAAGTTTTTACCACTGCTGTTTCAAATTGAAAATAGTGCAGTTAAATTTACCACTTTTTATCACTTTTTAAATAGTTAATTGTCATTTTATTTTAATTTAATTTGAAATAGTTAGTAAAATGGTTAACTGGCCAACCACTTGCATCCCTAATTGCTTGCTTGCTTCGAAGGTGTTGAGGGGGATGGCTTATTAGCTGTTAGGGGAGACCTTGTGAATAGTTCTTAGGTGAGTTTGTGAAGGAGTAGGGCTCTTGCTCTAGGGAAAGACTTTGTGAAGAAATGGCTTATTGGCTCATGGAATTTGTGAAAGAGGAAGCACCTTGACTCGAGGCAGAGTTTAGAAGAAGAGTAGACTAGAGTGTTAGAAGTGTGTATAAGCGTTTGACTATCATGGTTTTAAACCTCTCAGTGTTAGAAGTATGTACAAGTTTTTTTTGGCTCTAAGTGCTCATGAAAGAAGACTTATTATCTTGCAAATTACACCATAGAAAAACAAGTAAAGACCAACTTTTTTTATAAAATATAGAAGAGATAGGAGAGAAGAGTAAGAGTTTTGAACATCTATAAAATCATCGTCTTGTGTATTATTTTCTCTATTATTCCCTCTTATGTATTTTGCTTAATTTTTATTATTTTTATTGTACAATTGTTTAACACTTTTGTGTTTGATCCGATTGTTTCAGAGCGTTAAGTGAATAAATTCAAAATCATATTTTTGCTGTAGTATGATTTGATAAATTCGCTAAAACTTGACTATTTATTTGATTTAAACTTTTTTTTTTCGTTTGTTGCTTGATGTGATAATTACTTATGGTAATTGTTATCCATCACCAATCCACTTAGGGGTGTTAAAGTTCAATGGGGATCTAACTCATTTGATTTGTCATCTGATTTCTTACGTGTATTAATTAATAGAACATACACTATTAAAGCCATGTATAACTTTAAAACACCATTTTTTTTTGGTATTTTTGCAATAAAAAGTAAATTTGAACTTGAACCATAAAAAACTCGTTTCCGATTGGCTCAACCGAAAATTTATTTAGTCAAATACAAAACGAAGATGACGTTGATATTCAAAAATGCAAAAATATAATTTTCTGCAATATAACTAAATAGTAATATTAGAACAAGGTCTGTTTGGTACGGCCGTTTGAACACAACACAAATCCGGTCATAAGTAGCCTGTCACCCAAATGCATTTAAAAGAAAAAGAAAAAAAGACCTACACGAGTCAACACCTTTGGCCCGTCTGAGCCCATCCAAATCTTTTTGACTGTGTACTCCTGGCGTTCTCAATCATGCCCGACCCATTCGTATTCTAATAGTCCAACCCCCTATGCTTCTCCTTCTCCTTCTCCTTCCAAACAATCATCGAATTCATCATGGGTTTCCTTAGGTCGATCCTCTCTGTTTCTGCTGTCGGCTGCCTCGCCTCTTCAATCCCCTCCCCGGCCTGATCATCATTTGGGGCGTCTGATTCATATTTGCCGATGCAGACTGGTATACTTATATTCTTTTTTCTTTTCGTTTATTTTGTTGTTGTTGTTGCAGTCTGCTATTTTCGGTTAAAATTAATCTTATCTGTAATTTTTGGGAACTGGGTATTTCTTTAATTTGAATTTTGTTGGTCCTTGTTCGAACTTGGTTACTCATTTTTGTTGCCCGTGAAATTTTTATCTTGACCTTGAATTTAATTCTTGCACTGGCAGTGAAGCATATTAAACTATTTTGTGGGTCCTTGTTCGAACTTGGTCACTTATTTTGTTGCCCGTGAAATTTTATGTCACGTGGACAACATTGAGTACTTGAACATTCTGTCTTCTTCATACATAGTTCATGCTAGGAGAGTTTGGAGGTCAAACAGGGTAAGCTTATTGTCGGACATTTAACCTGCTGATCATTGTTATAATTTGACCACTTGATTTTGTTGTAAATGAAATTAATATCTTGGCATTGAAACAAAGCAAATTTTTTATTCTTGTACTGATACTGAAGCACGTTAAACTAGACTAATGTTGTCATATGCACAACATTGAGTACTTGAACATTCTATCTTCTTCATACGTTATTATGCTAGGACGGTGTAAAGATCAAATGGGGTAAGCTTATTGGTAGAAATTTAACTTGTATCATGTTCTATTTCACTACAGACTTTAATATTAGTGAGCTACACCAAGAAGCTCATCATCGATGGTTGAAACCAGCTGAAGTATACTTTCTATTACAAAACTATAAAAGGCAGCAGCTCACTAAAGAAAATCCTCAAAATCCTCAGGGTAATGATACCCTTTCTATAACTACTTTTGTGATAGCTTTTGTTTGTCTTTAAAGTTTCTCTTACATTCATGTCCTGGCTCGTGTGTGATATTTATGAACAGGTGGATCATTGTTTCTTTTTAACCGAAGGGTGTTGCGGTTTTTCCGTAAGGATGGTCATCTTTGGCGGAAGAAAAAGGATGGCAAAACAGTTGGAGAAGCCCATGAACGGCTTAAGGTATAGAGTAAAAAATACTGTTGTTCCTTCCCCCCCACCTTTTCTTACAAATGATGGATAATGAATGAAAACTGGATGAAATTGTTTGAACTTCAAATATTTATATTTGCTATATCTTTCTTTTCATTGGCTTGAGGCCCTCAATTTTTACATTGTGGGGCACTTTGCAAACACAGCCCAATCACGTATATGCTTGTGGATATTTTCAAATTGTTCAACTACCTTATGTTGTTGTGTGCTTTCAGTTTAACATGCTATTAATTGTGCGTTCTTTCTTCTTAGGTGGGGAATGTTGATACCTTGAACTGCTACTATGCACATGGAGAGCAAAATCCAAATTTCCAAAGGCGAAGTTACTGGATATTGGATCCGTAAGTTTCTACTAATATAATCTAAATATTGTTTGACACGAATTCTTTTTTATTTGTTTTGAAATTGATTGATAATACTTTTTATCATCATTACCACCACCAATACCTTATTGCACAATACTAGGGTCAGTGGCATAGAGTCGACATCACTAATGGATTGCTAACACAAGTAAATCAATGAAACAAAACCCTTGTAGAAACAAAATTGCAAGTTTTTACAAACTAATTCAACTACCTTCCTTCCTGACTGCAATCGCAGTTACAAGCTTCCTTTTTGAATTCTAAAAATTCAACTATTCCAGCTGAAAGAAGTTAGATCTTCTATCTAAAAAATTTTCATTCATGTGAAAAGTTTTTGGATTTTCCAGTGACTTTCATTGTCTTAGCGTGCTGTATTAAGCATTTAATTTGGGGCAAGGGAAGAAGGTGTATTGTAGGCACAATTATCAATACTATTATTTTTCCATATGAACCTTTTACCTTGTGCTGGTTTTGATATCAGAAGCTGATATTATTTACAAAATGTAGCGTACATCTCTCTCCCTTGCTTCTCCACCATATCCCTACTTTGCATTGTATATTTTTTTTTCCTGATCTTTTGCTTTGAGTTTCACTTCCAAAACTATGGGAGTTATTTATTGTATCTTTACAATATAATGTCTACGCGGATTTGGGTTCCATTAAGTATTGCTTGTGTTTTTTAAACTAGTATTTATCTATTTCCATGTAAAACAAACTGCATGTCTTAGTACCAGGCTTGAAAATGAAAGATGCATATATTGGTTTTCCTCAATCATTAATCATCTTAGTATGCCTATACTCTAATGCAAAGGAATTTGGTGCTGATAATGTTACAACTTCATCTCATTTTTCGCCTTTTCAATCTTGGTGAGAGCATTTATTAGAACTTATTATTTTGGTAATGGTTTTTGTCATCAATTTGGATATGAGAGAAAGCAATTTTGTTTCAAAGTCCAGTTGCTGACCACAAGCTAGCTTGGAAAAAATTTATCATGATGATGGTGATGCTGGCAATGGCAATGATGATCATTAGTATTTTGTTAAACTTCCACAAAACAATGACACTTGATCAACCTCCTTTCACCACATATTCTTTATTATTTTAATGTTTTTGTGGTATCTTTTCTACCATATATCTTTTTTTGCACTGCAGTGCATGGGAGCACATTGTTTTAGTTCACTACAGAGATGTAAATGAGGTACGTGTTCAAGTTGCAAAATTGGATCTTAGAACAACAAACTATGGTTTGTGTTTGGTTGTTTTCAAATGATTGTGCTTCTTAGAAGTTCTAGTAAATTTACACAAAAGAAGGAAAGCATGGTTGTGTAACAACCTGGCCCAAGTGCAAATTGATGGGCTAAATAATTTATTAGAAGTGTGGTTCGCTTTTGGTTGTTTTCAAATGATTGTGCTTCTTAGAAGTTCTAGTACATTTGCACAAAGGAAGCATTGTGGTTGTGTAATGACTCAGCCCAAGTTCAAACTAATGGGCCTAGTCATTTTCTGCAAAAATGGTCTACCAAGTTGAAGATTATAAATCACCACCCCCATTAATATATTGGATTTGACCAGGTAGGTATTGGATATGAGACTAATTAGACTAACTAATTAGGGGATATTACAGGTTAGTGGTGTGACTGTCAAGAGAAGACATATGTAGTCTAAACCATTTGTGCTAATGCCCATAAATGTTTCTGCATCATAAGCTTAGATCTTTGCATTTTGTAGGCTCATATATGTTTCTGCAGTGAATTCTTGTCTATATAAGCATGTATGTGTGGGACATGCACTTGTGCACATGTAAATATGTATTTCTTTGTTGGGATTGCATATTGGTTCACCTAAGTGCGCATGCATGAAAAACACACAAGTACGTCTACTTTTTCCTGCTTCCACATTTATGTGTGTTAGACTTGGAGATAGAGAAGAATATGAAACTAAATATGAGTATTTATGTTAAATAGAGTATCGAGTTTATTTAATGTAATCTACACTTTTTATATTTTAGTTATAGGTCATGACTAAAACATTGTCAATGGTTGCATTCTATTGTTTGATTTCTTTCATTGTTTGTCCCACGCCTAAAAAGTAATGGTGAACGGTTGCCAGGAAAGACATTTGGTCTTAATAAATTTACCGTTTATCCACACATGAATCCTAACCATGTCTTATTTCGGATTGGGTGGAAGTGCATTTTTAGCCTGTTGACCTTGTTTCATGAACCCCTCATAATTTCTAGTTAATGCAGCTTCAATCTGATGCTTCACAGGGAAGGCACAGTACTGGATCAGCAAGTGTGCTTTCACCAGATTCGAGTTCACTCTATAGCCAAAGTGCACTAGTTCATAGAGCCACAAATTTCTATGACCAAAGTTCACTCAGTCCAGGTGTATCAGTTGAAGAAGTTAGTTCCAGATTTCCTCCCGAAAATTGTGAAATACAACATTTTGGCCTGTTGGATGGAGGTAGTGCGGACGTTGTTACTTCTACAGGTCATGTCAATCAAACCTTACGAAGACTTGCAGAGCAGTTAAGCTTGGATGATACCGATAGCATAGGTCTTCCAGAAAAGCTCCCCCCTTATCCTTTACAACCGGAGGAGCCTTTGGATTCAGGATTTCTTGTTGGACATGAAGCTTCTATCTATGGCATGAAACCAGATGGTTTAAATTCCACAGCTTTGTCTGTGCAACCTGGTTTATACCTTTTCCTCTTCGTCTTTTATGATTTTATAGAAGAAATATTATTAATTGTCAAAAGCCTATAACTTTGAAAGCATCATCTAGAATTAATGTTGTATGACTATTATCTTTGTCTAGATTCTGAATAGACCTGGTAATGTCTAAATGATGAAGGTTGATCATTGTAATCTTGTTTCAATTAAATAGCTTACAGATTTTTGGCTGTAAGCATGTGGACTTGATGTTTTCCAAAATCTTGATAATATTTCTTAAAAAAAAAAATAACATAGAACCATTTTCTGTATCGGGTGTTCAAAACTGCATATCTTGCATTAACTGTTCAGTTTATCATTAAAGCCTTCAACTGTGAAGTTTTAGATTCGATTCATAGCCATGTATTTTCTTTTTATCCTGTGTTCAAGTAGTCTTTAGACTCATACCTGTAACACTATATTACTAATTTGTTCTATAAAATAAACGAAACTTCTTTGGAACTTTACCTGTGATAATAATAACAAATTTCTTGAATAAATGATTGTGGTTGCAAATATTGAAACCAATAATGTTGAATGACTATCATAGTAGCTGGATCTTCTAAGAGTTGAACCGTGAATATGGTTATGCATGCCGTTTAATGACATAAAATCTGCTAAGATGCTAACGCTGGAACTTGTTTGAATTAATGTGCGTATTGAAAGAAACTGTCTGATAGCTTTAGAAGGATACCGATGTTATAAAATGTGTAAATGGATTATAGTTTTTGGAAGCCATATGAGTCAGAGATAGTCTACCATGGAGCCGCAGTTGTCAAATTAAACTGTTTCTTGCAATCTACATCGTCTAGTTAGCAGCCATAAAAATGATTCTGTGATTTTAGGTCCTTTTGTTATTGAGTTTTTGATCAAGTAGTAAAATTTTTTCCAAAGGTTGAACATGAATCTTATTGAATGGCATATGAAAAATTGGGGCCATAGGCAGTAAATTGCAAAGGAATCATGGCCATAGTTCAAGAATTTAAAATTTTGACTTTTTTAAGTTGATTGTTTTATTGTATTGTTTTTTTGTTCTTTTATAATGATTTTTGACAGTTTCTCAATAAGCTTGTACTTTTAGAATTATACAACTAAAATGACTTTGGGCTTTTTTTTAATGGAGCCTTTGTATCGTTAATACTCATACAAAATGCTTATGTTGGTGCTTATTCATTTATGGGAGTGTTCTATCTTCATAATAAAATCTATTTTTGCAGAAAATCTTGAGCATATAGAATCAGTGAGCTATTGATTATTTATAAATATCTTCTACAGATGACAAAGTGAAGTTGCAAGATCCAGAGGCTGGGAATGGATCGTGGAAGGAAGTGTTAGAGAAATGTTCTCCTTCCTCTGGGTTGGATGCATACCAAGTACAATCAGTAAAAGATGTGAGTATTTTCGTAGTTACAAGTAATTGCCTGTTAAATAAATTTTTTTGCCTGTTGATTGAATTTTGTCGCCTTTATATTCTCTTTACTTCTGATTATGAGAAGCAGATGTTGGTTTTGTTTGGATTTCTCCCCGAAGAATAGCTCTCAAAAGGAATGGACTGATTTGATTGTGAGGCATTCCTCGCCTTAATATGAGCCCTCAAAACAAACAAAATTGACGAAAAAAATAAAAACTTCTTAACTTATCAAGGCAGTCTTAACTGTAGGTCTTTATTAGAGTGCACTAGTCGTAAAGGAATATTGATTGTAAGGCATGGCTTGGATGCAAATCACATATGTGATACTTTGCGATCAATATAATTAAATTTGATGGTAAAATGGTGAACAGTTATGGAAAGAATTGCACATGTTTCAAGATTTTATAATTTGATTTACTCTATTAGGACATTATTTCTGACCAAAAAAAACACTGGTGAGGAGTAAAGAGACACCAAATTGTTCTCCTAAGAGGTTTGAAGGATTGCTTTGAAAGGAATATCTTCTCCCTAGCATTTTTGTTAGTTGTAAAGGTGTCATTAGAAATTTTCATTTTGATTTATCCCGAATCCAAGGGCATATCATCACAATAGCAGACAGCTCCATGAAATTCATGACAAGGCTATCAGACAAGTTCTTTGACCAAAGTGCATAAGGAGCTGGTGGCAAGTCTTTACAATTTAACTGATTTTAGTCTTCAGATAAGTATGTTCAATAGTATCCAATATAAGTGCAATTTTATGTCCTTTATCTTTATATAAATATATATAAAAAAATTTGTACACATCTAAGAATTTTTCCAAATATCCAATCTTTGATATATCTCTAACATCTCTTCTAGATGGTCGCCCAGCCAGAAACTGGTATCTGATATTGCAAACCCTGACCTATACCTCTCTTTTGCGCATTACAAGTTTATTAACAATATCTATCTAAAATGACATTAGGGGCATAAGGGCAGCTTGACAGCAAGGAGGAGGTGAAAGTGTTTTTGCCACTATCTAGATTGAAGCTTTCATATGATATTGGAATGATTCCTCACCTTCGTCACAATTTTCCTATCTCTAGTGTTTCTTTTAAAAGAAAAACTTCCTACCTCTTCTATTAACAAAGAGATGTTGTGATGAAGGAAAGATTTTTAATATCAATATCTATTTTTTCTAAAATGATTTTGCCCAAAAAGCAGAGAAAAGGGAATATCTTTAATGGATTCCCCCGGTGAACAAAGGCTTCCCGCATGTGGAGGATCTAGGGAGAGGGTGGACCACAAATGGTCTATTGAGCATCCCTACTGCATTTTTGCAAGAAGCTGGTTTCATGACTTGAACTCTTGACCACTTGCCCACATGCATCAAGTCTTACCCTACATTTTGATAAATGATACACTGCTTTTATGTTTATGCTTGTGCTGTTTGTATTGCTTCTTTTACGTATTTGAATCTCCTTTGCATCCTGTCTTTGACTAACTTTCCTGCTATTGGAATTAGTTTATTAATGGTTCAACCTAGGACATTATTCACTTAGACGTCATTAAGTTGGGACAAAAATTTAACTGGAAGACATTTTCTTATACACAATGCACTTTATGATGCATTTTTCGTGAGGAGAGGGAAGTAAGAATGAGATTCGACGATCATCATCATAACTGTCCTAAATTATGAGATAGGCCACATGAGATGATGGTGGATTGATAAAATTTACAATTGCGAAGTAATGTTCATTCCTACATGTAAGCATGGCTTGTACAATTTTATTTGTGAACCTGTTATTATTATTGCTTAACTGTAATTATGTTTGTTCCGATCTAATATGCTCTATAATTCTGAATCTGGTAGAATCATGAATGTAAATAGCTTTATCATGTTAATAAATTTCTTGTATTTGTTGTAATTTCTAAATTTGAAATGTTTTCGTACTGCTCAGCAAGATGAACCTGATTTGTTTGCTGGGGAGGAGCACTCGGATGAATCCAAGCAATTCATTAGGCAACTTTCAGCCGCTAGAAGATTCTTGCTGGACTCTGATGATGCTATTGGTCCACCAATTTCGAGCGGGCTCATCCATGAAGTTGAAAATTCATTAACTTCTACATACTCATCTGAAGCAAGTACTCATGAGTCTGGTCTGTCTATGTTGCAAAAGACGAACAGTACTGAGTGGATAGAGGAGAGATCTATAGATATTAGAAATAGTAATCAAAAGTCTTCCTCTAATTTCTATGATATGATCTTTGATGAACATCGTTTCGGAACTACTCTTCTACTGGAACCTAGCTTGACGATTGCTGAAGTTCAGAGATTCAGCATCCAAGATGTTTCTCCTGAGTGGACTTATTGCACTGATAGAGCAAAGGTGTACACATTTTTTACTATTGGATCTAATTTTTTATTGTGTTTTTTTTTAAAGAAAAACAAAAACAATTCTACAATTATTGATCACTCTTCTTCATTGACATGCATTTTCCTGACCAGGTTCTTATTGTTGGAGACTTTCTTTGTAATTCTTCATCTTGTTCTTGGGCTTGTATGTTTGGGGACATTGAGGTCCCGGCGGAAATTGTACAAAATGGTGTTCTTCGATGTTATGCCCCTCAACATTCTGCTGGAAGGGTCCCTTTATGCATTACAGCAAGGAATAGAGAAGCTTGTAGTGAAATTAAAGAATTTGAGTTTCGCATCAAAGAAGAATGTTTCCCGCCATCAGGTATCTCTCAAAGTAATGTTTTGAGACAGACAGATGATGAGCTTATTTTGGTCATTAGACTTGCAGAAATCCTTCTGTTTGGAACTGATAGTTTCTCTCTTCGGAAAGAAAACTGCTTAGAAAGTGGAGGTGAATTTTCCAAATGTCCAATAATGGGAAATAGTTCTTGGAATGACATCGTAGAAGCAATCTTAGGTGGCATACGGTCTCCACAGCAAACTATGGGATGGGTTCTAGATGAACTTTTGAAGGACAAATTACATCATTGGTTGTTGTCAAAGTCTCAGCTAAGTAATGGAGGTGACCCTGCAGGCTGTTCACTCTCTAAGCAAGAGCAAGGTGTGATACATTTAATAGCTGCTTTGGGTTATGACTGGGGTTTGCCGCTCATATTGAAAGCAGGTGTTGGTGTAAACTTCCGCGATATGAATGGCTGGACTGCCCTTCACTGGGCTGCTCGGTATGGAAGGTGAGTTGTTTCCTTCAATGATCTATATTTTTAATTATTTTGGGATATAAATTGATCAGAATGGGAAGAGGGAAGATGCAGCTTTAGTGTAGTAACTGTGGCTTGTGTCTGTGGAAGAGTTACTAGGCCATCAAATAAACCTTCTTGAGTAATCTACGTAGATGATCTGCAAATTGGAATAATCACCAAAAAAAATTTTTTTTATAGTTTTATATAAAGCTTGATTAGAAAGGATTTTACGTTCTTGGCAAACATTGGTGGTTCACTTTGTTTTAGGATGTGACTGGTCGTCTACATGTAATGTACTTCATAACGGTGTTGACAAAGCTTTGTATGTATGTGTTAGCTAACTTCTTTTCCTGCAATGCCAGGGAAAAGATGGTTGCAGCGCTTGTAGTCAGTGGAGCATCTGCTGGGGCAGTTACAGACCCCACTTCACTGGTGCCTTCTGGTAAAAATCCTGCTTCTATTGCTGCTGAATGTGGCCACAAAGGTCTAGCTGGATATCTTTCTGAGGTGGCTTTAACAACTCATCTTAATTTACTGAAACTGGAAGAAAGTGAGATATCCAAAGGCTCTGCTGCTGTGGAGGCAGAACGAACTGTTGAGATAGTTTCTGATAAAAGTAATCGGGTCATTGCCAGCGGTTTTGAAGATAATCTTTCTCTCAAGGATTCTCTAGCCGCAGTTAGAAATGCAGCTCAGGCTGCTGCTCGTATCCAAGCGGCATTCCGGGCTCATTCTTTTAGGAAAAGACAGCACATAGCTGCATCAAATTGGGATGATTATGGAATGACTCCTCACAGTATTTCAGCTCTATCAAAACTCCAAAGAGCTGTTTGGAATTTACCTGATCACAATCACAAGATAAACAAAGCAGCTCTCTCAATTCAGAAGAACTATCGCGGATGGAAAAGACGGAAAGAATATCTAAACTTGCGTAGGAATGTAGTGAAGATACAGGTATTTGAAGTTGATTTTTTCTTGGATGATGATATTAGTCATGGCCCCATTTAAGAAGTTGATTTTAAGGCAAAAGGTCTATAACTTCTGGGCAATGGGATTCCGCATTTTATTGGAGTGGAGTTGCTTGGAGAGAATTTTCTTTATTATTCAAAATTATTTCTGTTTTCATGGATGGGTACTTTCCTTGGTAATAGCAAATAGGACTGATGCTTATTGTATTGCATTTGTTATTTTAATTCTTTTTTGTAGGCTCATGTCCGAGGGCACCAGGTAAGAAAAAAATACAAAGAGTTTCTGTGGACAGTCGGTGTTGTGGAAAAGGCCATTTTGAGATGGCGGAGAAAAGGATCTGGACTGCGAGGGTTTAAGCCAGAGTTTGAAACCATTGATGAGGGCGGAGAAGATGATGACATTCTTAAGGTATTCAGAAAGCAGAAAGTTGATGCGACCATTGAAAAGGCAGTATCAAGGGTTTTGTCCATGGTTGAGTCTCCAGATGCAAGGCAGCAGTATAGCCGTATACTGGAAACCTACCAGCAAGCAAAGGTACTGAATTAACCTCCTCTTTTATGATTTCGTTGTATCCACCATCGCACATACCAATATTATTGCTACAGGTACACTTTTAAAGAGAAGTGGTTCAGAAAGTTAGAATACTTTGTCATCATCATGAAATCTTAAATTCTTTTGCAGGCAGAGTTAGCCGACAATCCCTCTGAAATAGCATCAAGTTCCTTAGATAATAGCAGGTATATGGATGAAGAAGATGACCTGTACTTTTGACATAGTAACATTCGTCTTCATACAAATAGCAGGGTTAGTGGAGCATATTGTTAAGCATCCAAATTATTTTTCCTGTGATTGATTGTTGATATATGTGCTTGTGGTAGTTATGGTGTGTTGATCTATTGACATTCTTCTCTTCTTTGGTGTAAATCTGATTGCATAGTTTATAAGAATAAGCATAAAGGGATGAGTCAGTTGGGTGTAAAATTCTTTTTGGGTCTTCATACATGCTGTTTCAAATATGGGTCTTATTATTACCGTGACCTGAATTTGTTGGAAGAGGGCGATGATATGATGATGATGATGATTATTTAATACATGGACAAATAAGTGATAAATAGTCTACTAGGCACAACACGAGGCAAATTAGGATTCCAACCTTTGCCCGCCAGTCATACCATGTAAATTAAAGATTGTCAAACCACTTATCTAAAAAATTCAAATAATTAAAAAAATAAATCTCTTAATATTTATTCTAATGCTACCATGATTTTCTCTTTTTTGATAAGTGTTTCTCTTAACACCAAAAATTAATATAAAATTGTTTAATATAAACCCAAGCCGATAAAAATATCAAGTGACAAATTTAGTCATCCATTTGCATCATGACTTGATAAATTTCCCCTCTATCATCTAAATGTCGTCCTAATCTAATAATGCTGATATAGAAATATCATCTTGATCCGGTACTTTTTTCTATTAACATATTGGTAAATTATCTATAAATAATGGCGCGATCGGTTAAATTAATATAACATAGACCTTCTCTGCTGAAGGTGGAAGAGGAAAATAATGTTGGAGGAAGGTTCCAAGGGGAAAGGTCAAGGAAAAGGTAGAAGCTATTGTGTATGTGTGCGTGTGAGAGAGAGAGAACTGTATTATTTTAGTAGAACACCATGTTATAAAACTCCATCCATTCCCTTCCCTGCACATCCCCATTCCACCGGAAACCACAACCCAAATAGAGGAAACCAGGGAAACCCACAAATAAATGCACGAAAGAATCCATGAAAGAGGTGATGGGCTGCACCTGAATCGTCTCCTTGTGCCGGAGCTGCTCCAAC
Organism: Piper longum; assembly: GCA_032619315.1. Classification (NCBI taxonomy): domain Eukaryota; kingdom Viridiplantae; phylum Streptophyta; class Magnoliopsida; order Piperales; family Piperaceae; genus Piper; species Piper longum. The sequence continues at coordinate 932 of JAVDBV010048960.1, read as the reverse complement.
TTGATGGATCACCGCTTGCTACAGCTAGAAGTAGCAACACCGGAGGCGGCGACAGAGAGAGTCTGGCCTGCGGCATAGGCGTTGTAAAGCTCGCTAACATGGCCAACATCATCGCCCTCTTCTTCCTCCACCTCCTCGCCGGCCTCGCCTGCTTCCTCTTAAGGCACCTGGCCTCCCTGGAGCCATCATATAGATCATACTACGTACAATTTTACTACAATAAATTTTAAATGTTTTATTATCAATTCTTATTAATAAAAAAGACTAATTACTTACAAGTAATACATTCCAATCGAAATACAACTATGATAAAAGTAAGAAAATCATCTCCAAAATCAAAATTTGTGGGCTAGTTTATTGTAAAAATCCAAGTAGTTGGTAAAGAGAATTATTTAATATTTACTCTAGCCAATATATTTTATTTTCCATCATACTTGTAAGCGCTCCCACGGCAAAATTTCTGAAGGAGACAAGAGAGCATTTTCGACGATGGCGGTGGCGATGGGCATGACCTTCTCCTTCCTCATGGGACTCGAAATCGACGCTCGTCAGCTCTGGCGCCACCGCAGCAGCCGCTTCTTATCTTCGGCTCCAACATCGCCGCCGGCCGACTTCTCACTCTTCCCATCTCCATCTTCCTCATCCAAAAGTTGTAGAGAAGCTTCTCGTTGACAGACACGCTCGCCCTCTTCGTCACCTTGCTCAGCGTCGTCTCAAACTCCTCGTCGGCGATCAGCGTTCGGAAGTGCCTGAGGTTAAGATAGCCCCGCTGCTGGTTATCGGCGCGTACAGCTTCCGCCTCTCGCGGCTTCCACCACCGCCGCCGGACCATCAAGTTCTCCGAGACGATCCTCATCGCCCTCTCCCTCGTCGTCGTCTGCGGCTTCACTGACGTGTTCGGGATCAGCCGGATCTCGCCGCCTTCGTGATGG